>JASDQU010505642.1:78555-98898 GCA_032191745.1 Picea mariana | reverse complement strand
TGTTGCCACATGCAAGAATCCAAACGAGATTTGGAACACCTTGGGGAATCTTTGGAAAGAAGGATGAGATGTGAGGTCATATGCTTGAGGTAGAGTTGAATACCTTATACCCTAAATTTTTTGATAATATACAATATGTTTTTACTAAATTTAAATATTTTCTATTAAGCTTGGGTGAATTTGGTATTCATAAGTCTACACAAGAGAAATAACTTATTCTAACAATCTTGGCCAAGCTAGGACCATAATACACTGTATATGTCTCCAATTTCCATTCTAGAAGATGTCTTTTTGGAACAAATTGGAAAACGCCTACGTTGGCTCAGTTCATTGAGTCTCTTACAAAAGAGAAGACAAAACTCATACAGATGGGCGTCATGAAAGATCCCAAAGCACATGCACTCACCATGCATGATGGAAAAGGGTCATCCAAATAGAACGAGAAGGAGGGATATTCCAAACCCTTTACTGATTCTTCAGGTTCCAAAGACTCTTCAGAGTCCAAGAAGAAGAAGAAGGGAAAGCAGCGCACTTACAGCAATAAACTGAATCATGAAGAATCCACATGCATGAAGAAACAGATCGATCTTATGGCACAAACACTTCAACAAAACAACCTTGGAAACTTCATTCCATAGGGAGTCAAGAAGCAGAAGGAAGAAGATCCTCCTCCTAAGAAAGGTAATCATCATGCTATGGTTGCAATTAATTCCTCATCTGATTCATGGATTATAGATTCTGGTGCATCCCATCATATGGTGGTGAAAGAGGAATTTTTTGCTTCCTTGAGTCCATGCTCAAGACCCCCTATTATCATGGGGGATGATACTCCAGTAGCAGTAGCAGGATAAGGGAGAGTGGAACTCCACAATGAATCTTTTGTCAGTTTATCATATCACTTAGAAAAGTAAAAACGTTGAGTTTACATCAGATTCAATTTCAATAATTGACATGCATGACAATTCCATCATTGCAATTGGTGAGGTGGATCACAAGTCAAGGTTGTATAAATTCACTAAGTTTTATGGCGATGAATCCTCTATTATACTTACACATAAGGAGAGTACTTTTCATGCACCTCAAGTGCAACATGAATATACTCTTGTTCTTCCATCAGTTTCAGACATCAGAGATGATTCCATACACTCAGATTCTGTACATGGAAATAAGCAGGTAGTACATCCAGATAAGAAGACAGCGTCGAAGCTTCAGCAGATTCCCAAGAAGGCACATACCACACTTCAGGAAGTGGGCAACCATGCAAGGAATCCATTGGATTCGAGGAGGAATTGATCTCAACATGATGAGCCTTCTCATGTATTTTTAGCTTCAGAACCTATGATGCCCATGCATTACTATATGGTTCAATCTACTAATCCACAAAGCTACAATAGGGTTGTGGGAAATCCAATATGGAAAGCAACCATGTAGAAGGAGTATGACGCACTCCTACAGAACCAGACTTGGAATCTGGTTCCATGTCCACCAAAAAGGAATATCTTCAGGTCTATATGGGTCCACAAGATCAAGAGGTACAAGGCATGATAGGTTGCCAAAGGACTTCATCAGATCCATAAATATTTCTACATCTTCATGAATACTTTCAGTGAGAAAAAGTTTCAAACTTGGAGGGACCGTCTTGCAGTGAAGAATACAATTGTCTAGCAGCTGCTATTTTCTTCTTTTGATACATTATATTTTGAGGGGGGGTTTTGTTCCCACATGGTCTTCCCTCTTTCCTCATTTTTATTCAGTGTTCATTAGTTTCATTGTACATGAGTACCTAAAATGGCCTAGTAGTCGGGACTCATTTTTTACTCCATAGTGATGTTCAAGGGGGGTGTTGGAGAAATTTCTATTTTCGACACACTAGTTCAGTGGGAGTTAACTGACTAGTTCTATTTTAGACTTTCTATTTTAACATCACTATTATGAATGCATTCATTCCTAAGGAAAGCTAACTGCTTGATTGCTTTTCTTAATTATGGAATGTTTTTCCCTATATATGAGTGTATTTCACTCATACATTGTATCATATTGATCATGATCTATGTATCAATCATCATCTCATTGGAGTAGTGTGAATATATTTTCACATTCTTCCATATTGGATATCTCTTCCTTTCTTGATAAGCTTTGTTTGTACTTGCTTTAGCTAGATATCCTATGCAGGGTTCCATGAAACACTAACATGATTTACGCCTTGCAGAAGTTTAGACATTATTTGTTAGGCTCTCATTTTAAGTTCTTTATTGATCATTCTGTGTTAAAATATCTAGTTAACAAACCTGTTTTGGAAGGAAGAATTTATCGATGGTTTTTACTGTTTTAGAAATTTTCATTTGAAGTGATCATTAAACCTGGAAGATGTAACGTAGGGCCTGATCACCTGTCTAGATTAGATTCAAGAGAAAGTGGCAGAGCAGTGGATGATCAGATCCCAGATGCATACCTGTTCTGGTTTGAGGCCATACCAAAATACCTAGAAGACATAACAGTCTTCTTAAGTATAGGGGCCTTCCCAAAAACATACTCTACAAATTAGAAACGTCATATGGTGGTTAGAGCAGCGAACTATCAATTGATTGTAGGGAAATTGTATAAGTTGGGCCTAGATAACATCCTTTGGAGATGTGTTTTAGATCATGAAAGGAAAGAAATACTATGGGAGTGCCACAGTGGAGTTGCAGGAGGCCATGTTGGAGGAAAGGCAACTGCGCAGAAGGTCCTCCAAGATGGATTAGGGTGGGCCATGCTATTCAAAGATGAAAAGGAATATGCTAGATCTTATGACATTTTTCAAAGAGTGGGCAAGCCATCACGATGATATGAGTTTCCTCTTTAACCCATATGATCTCTGAAAGTATTCGAGAAATGGGCGATTGAATTCATTGGGCTGATCAACCCCACAACTAATCATTCAAAGGCCAGGTATATTATTACTGCAATTGATTACCTTACAGGTTGAGCGAAGGTAGTAGTTGTTCAGGATTGTTCGACCGATATTGCTGCTAGGTTCATTTTTGAAAATATTATCACTCGGTTTGGATTTCCTAGGAGTCTAATTAGTGATCAGGGTGGTCATTTTATCAGTAGTACAATAGAAAATCTTACAACAAATTTCTTGATCCAACATCATAAAAGTATCCCCTACCATTAAGAAGCCAATGGTATAGTAGAGGTGTTTAAAAATATTATGGAGAGAGGATTAACAAAGGTTTGTTGCGCAAACAGGGAGGATTGGGATGAAAAAGTCCCAACAGTTTTATGGGATTAGAGGACAACCACAAAGAAAATCCAAAGGTATACTCCATTTTATTTAGTCTATGGGAAAGAGGCTATGGTACCTGCAGAATTCATTACTCTGATTCTATATATCGCACAGATTACACACATGTCGGAGGATGAATCAGTTTCGCAGAGGCTTATGGAATTACAAGAACTTGAAGAGACCAGGTTTTTAATAGACTTTCATCAGTCAGTTGAGAAAGCAAGGCATAAATCTTGGCATGACAAACACATTAATACTAAAACAATTGCGAAAGAAGATAAGGTTCTAATTTATGACAGTTGATACCAGAAACATCCAGGCAAGTTGTGCATGCATTGGTTGGGACCATTTATAGTTGCGAAGATCTGACCTTCTGGAGCAGTTAGACATGTGAAACTGGATGGTATACTTCATCCAATATGGGTGAGTGATGCTCTCCTGAAACCCTATATGTCTCAGAATTGATCTATAGGACCATTTCTCTAGTCCAAAGGAGCATGTATAATAGTTATATTTGAGTTTTGTTTTCAATTTCTATGAATTCAATTAATAAATTTGAAGTGTGCATTGTTGCGTCGCGACGTGTAGTTCATTTTTCTATATAAGTGTTGTTTTGATGCAGAAATTATTACCAGCAATGTAGGATCAGAAGAGCCACAAATATATTAATGTCAGTCATTAAATGTGATGGGGATCCCTTTGTGGTTGGAGGAAGAGAGAATCCAGACGCAATCCTAGTCCATGTGCCACACAAACCTAGTCTAGTCATAGCCTTTATTACCGCTGCAGTAACCCTTCGGAATTCTGTTAAACCATAAAGCCGCAATACACGAAGATGCATCGGTATTCACTCAAGGACTCTCATTTATTAAATGGTAAGGTATGGTGTCGGCCACGTCCCTCACCAACTTTCCCAGTAAATGCCAAGATCACCCAATAGATTTACCTCGTTAACCAGTCCCATCGGGCAACTCAGATCCAAGTTGCATCTATAGGGTAATGATGAATAGACTTAACAATTATTATAGAAATTTCCACCTAAGCTCGAGTATAAGGTTCTGTGAACTCAATGTAGGATGCATTTTTTCCCAGAAATAACTTAGAAATTTGTGAATTCTGAATTGGATTCAAGCCTACGAAATCCCTTGGCCCCCAGTCGTGATCCCCAATCCTAGTTTATCCTGTTGAATTTGTTGATAGTTCAAAATCACCATGTCGAGAGATACAGAGAGAAAAAGTGTCATTTCAAAGGATGTAGTACCAGACGAGCCCTGTGATCCCCGAGTCGATATCGTGGGCAATCTCAAATGGAAGGTCACGAAAGTCAAGCTCCTCAACCTCGACTTGAAAGAACAGGTTTTGTTCCCATAGATGAACATCGATGTCTTCTGGAGTGTCACTCCAGATGAGTTGGGAGGAATCCAGTTTGTGCCAAATCTGGAGTTTTTTAATTTGTTTAACTCCACTATCATGAACCTCAACGATTTTCCAGTTTTCGGCACCACTGGAGAAGTTGTGAGATGTACCAAGTTTCTCCTTAGTAGGGTACACGACAAACATCTATGGTTAGATAAGATATATCCAATTCACACATAGGACATCCATCAACTAAATGGCTTATCACTCAAAGGTGAGGATGTGTCCAAAGGTTTTCAAGGTCCCAGCAAGCATGGAAAGAAGAAGGGGGAGTCCAATTTATATGAGAGATTTCATACGTAGAGTGGGGGGCAGAAAGCCAAGATTGAACCCATTCTACCCAAGATGGTCATGACCATTTTCTATGCAATTTCTAGCAAGTTCATGCGGTCATATTACAAAGGAGAGTGTACATTGAATGCCCTATCAGTGGCAGTTTTTTTCACCAATGGCACTGTATTCAACTGGTGCAACTATTTACTGGAGAAACTTTTGGTGGATTTTGAGGAAGCAAAGAAGAGGGGTGGCACCTTCACATACAATTATTTGTTAGTTTCATTTTCTATGTTGAAGTGGACACCACCCGTAGGAAGACCGCTATTGCCAATAGATAAGGGGTGATTGGAAAAAATGTTTGAACCTTGGAACTCAAGGTTAGACTCAGAGAACATGTATCTAAACAACAAAACGTTCTCTAAATGGTACAAGAGATTTATAGACGCAAAATCTATGGGACCCAATGGTTGGAATCCCAACCCCACCTGAAAGGGGTTGTGGCTGGTTGAGCTATGCAGGGCTTGATTGTAGCTATGCTGAACATAGGGGATACTCTCATCCCATGTACGAGGGTGCTTGGAATTATACATGAACATGATATGCACGATCATTCAATTTACAACCTCGGTTTGGCCATCTGTCTGGGGGTGGAAAGTAGGGGATTTGGTGAGCTTGGTGTCCAGCAGTGACCAGAAGCTTGACTCGAATGTGTTGAGAAATCAACTGTCCTGATCTGAGACAATGTTTTGTGGGATTCCAAAATGTACCCAGACTTGTTCAAAGAAGAGCTTTGCAGTGGCCTCTGCAGTGATTCTCTTCTTGCAGGAAACCAAAATCACCATCTTAGAAAAGTGATCCACAACCAAAAAAACACAGTCATTTCCCAGCTTGGTGGATGGGAGGCCCAACATGTAGTCCATTGGTATGGATTTCCATGGCCTGTCAAGAGTAGGAAGAGGGGTGTACTTTTTCTTAGTGGTTAGTTTGGAAATCATGCAGGCAGTGCAAGAACTGATATACTTTCTGACCTCCTATCAAAGTTTTGGCCAGTAGAAATTTTTCCGCAGCATTGCCACTATCTTTTAGATGTCAAAGTGTCCTTCCACCGAACTGTAGTGGGATTCCCATATCAACTTCACTGGCTTTCTTGATGGAACACAGATATGGTCCAGATGACACAACAACCTGTCCTGAAGATGGAAATTAGCGACAACTTCATTTTTGCCCAACATTTGGTAGGTGGTGGAGAATTTTGAGTCCATCTCATAGATTTGGGGCCATCCAAAGGTCTCATGGGTGCAAGAGTCTAGCACCATGGTGAGTGTCGAGACTGGCGGTCTGTTGAGGCAATCAATGACGCAATTGGTGCTTCCCATTTTATACTTGATGTTGAGGTGAAATTGTTGCAAGTATGTGGACCACTTTTGATGGTGGTTGTTCTGCAATTTTCCTTGTGTCTGCATGAAATGCAGTGGCTTATGATCAGTTTGGATGATTGTCTCCTTCCCAATAATTGAATATCTCCACTAGCAGCAGGATTTCACAATGGAGTACATCTCTTTTCCATAATTAGGGTACTTACAAACATCATCTGATAATGTCTCACTATGATAGGGCATGGGGTGGCCATGTTGAGTGATAAATATGCCCACAACATAGTCTGAATCATCTGTCTCGATCTCAAATGGTTGTTGTAGGTCCGGTAGTGAAAGTACTAAGGATGAACACAAGCATTGCTTCAAATAATCAAATGCTTGTTGTTGGGACCATCCCCACACAAATTTGTCCTTACCATCGCCCTTGGTTACTTGGCTGAGGGCCCATGCAATATGGGAGAATCCCAACATGAACCTACGGTAGAAATTGGCAAGGCCCAAGAAGCTCTGAATCTTAGTGAGTGTGGTTGGGGATGGCCAGTCATGGATGACTTGGATTTTGGCTGGATCCACATCTATGCCATGCTGATCAATGATGTAGCCCAGGTAATGAACCATTTCCATGGCGAAGGATAATTTTTCCAAGTTGGCGTAGAGATGGTATTGTCACAGGGTGTGTAGAACTTGTTGAATATGATGCAAGTGTTCTCCCCAAGTATTTTTGTAAATGAGGATGTCATCTAGATACACCACTACAAAAGTATTGGTGAATGTTTGCAAGATATCGTCCATCATCCTCATGAAAGTGGCTGGAGAATTTGTCAAACCAAAGGGCATGACCAACCATTCAAAAATACCTTCCTTTGACTTGAAGGCGGTCTTCCATACATATGTATGTTCTATCGAGACCTGGTGGTAGCTAGACTTTAGATCAATCTTACTTAATTATTTGGCCCCCGTGAACTGATCAAGGAGGTCATCAATTCAACGAATCGTGTATTGGTTTCTGACTGTGATTTTCTTAAGGGCACGATAATTAATGTAGAGTCACTAGGTTCCATATTTCTTCTGTACTAGAACGATTGGGTTCCCGCAAGGTGATGATATGGGATGGATGTTCCCCTTGTGGAGAAGTTTTTGGATCTTCCACTTGATCTCCTCATTCTCTAATAGAGAGCGACAGTAGACTATCCCATTTGGTAGCGGTGTTCCACGAGTCATATCGATGGGGTGCTTGAATTGACAGTGTAGAGGTACCCCGGTAGGTTAGGAGAAGATATATGAGTATTCTTCCATGACCTTATCCACTTGATTCTGCTATGTGGAGAGGTAGGTTGCGGAAACCCTAGATGTGGATGTGATCTTTCGCTCATTCTAAGAGAGAATCACGAAGAAGAAAAACTTCCCTATTTGAGAGATGACCTTTCTGCATTTCTTGGCAGAGATCAAGGAAATAAAACTGGCTGGGACTGCCTCGGGTATCGTGTACAATTTATTGTTCAAAGTAATAATAACACTGTGAGGCCTAGACTCATATACAAATGAAGTTTCCATAAATATGGTTTTCCCAAATAAACATTACAAAATTCGATAAGGGAAACATCACACAATACCTCGGCTTTGAAGGGCTTGATGTCATATGATAAGAGGCATTGTTGGTTAATGCAGATTTTGCTTCCTTGGTAGAGCCATCCGATGGTGTAGGGATACGGGTGCAGCGTTGTCAGCAGGGCCAGTCACTTGACAACCTCTACTGATATGAGTTTCTTATGTCTATCTCTATCAATGATGAAGTGAACTCAAGTCACTCGCCTTCCTATGGCTCGTTTGGTTCACTGGGTTGGAGCTTGGTGGTAGCAAAGGTAGCACCGAGTTCTGCATCAATGATCCATATCCCCCTTTTTGGTTCTGACTCAAAGTTGGAATTCACATTTGATTCAAAGGATTTCACCTTAGCCATGAATGACTACTTTGAGCGACGATCAACAATGTTATGCCAGGGGCTCTTATGGAATTCACACCACTTATCAGCATGTTTCTTTGTCTTTCCGGTGTCCTTCTTTGCTTGCAACCTGGACTGGTTGTCTCGATTCTTTTCATATTTTCTTTGTCCCTTTTTCTGTGGGTTGGGGCCACCCTTTCCTTGGTTTTTCTTTGAGGGGTTCCCAGGCCCAAATTTCCATGTCTTTTGTTTGATATTCTGCTCGATTTTGACGACATATTGGTAGGCCGCACCCAAGGATGAGATGTCTAGAAACTTCATTTCATCTTGGATTTATCTATGCATACTTCCATGATACTTGAGCACCAAATGTCACTCAGAATATTTGATACCGAGCTTGGTGCGCAAGGTATGGAAGATATTTGTGAACTCAGGCACCACTTGGTCTCTTTCCTATCATAGCATGGTCCATTTTGTGTACAGTTCGTCATAACTTCCAACATGGTACTATTGTTCATTAACACATCCATGAAGGACTCCTAAGTGACTGTGACTGTAAATAATGAGGGTTCCTCTATTTCCTTTTGCTCACAGAAAGTTTCCCACTAATCTTTGACATGGGGGACGACTTTGAGGAGCACAAAAGTAATATTTTCTCTATTCAAGAAGTTATGAACATAGAAATACCCTTCTAGCAGATTCAACCATTTGTCTACCACATATGCATCTATCTGACCTTCAAATATAGAAATATCGAACTTGATTTGTACCTTGAAGGGGGAATTCCTCCATTTAAGGAATATGTGTCACCTGTTGGTAGTTGCTCAAGGATTTGTGCAAAACTATCCATCATCTCGTTCCTCTATTGCGTGAGGGATTCCTCGAGAAACATTTTGAAGGGATCTCCTGTCTCATCATCTGTATTTTCTTCTACCATGAGAGGTCATTTGGGCATGCAATATATTTTTTCCTCAAGAGAAACAAGATTGAGACCTAATTATTTGTACCCTGACCTCGTTGGGGACATGCATTAAGAACGACAAGGAGAAAATTGCTATGATACCACTGATACAGAATATATTTTCAGAAAAAAATGAATACAGATTATCATCAAAAGATGCTTAACACATAATAACAGATATATAGTAAAAATGGTTTTTATTTAATAAGGAAATAAGCTGAAACTGTAAAATGCAGTGGAAACAAGCTTGCTAGAATGGTGGCGGCTTATCTCTAAAAAGAGATGTGATGACTGCACTCATTCACAAGAAGATGATTACAATGAGGCTCTGAAGGCCTTTTTGCAATAAAAAATAATTTCAAAAACCCTAGACATCCAAAAACCTAACCCTAGGAGATAAAGCACCAAAAGTCATGTGGGACTCGTTTGGGTAAGTTAGTACATCAACTTCCCAGGGTCGTAAATTTTGCACACGATCTCTATTTTAGGTGCACGATAGCCCATTGGAAAGGTATATCTGATGAATACACATTTTGACTATGGAGAGCCCTAAAAACGTTGTTTAGGGCCTCAAAACCACCCCACAAGTCAGGGACCCAAAAACTAGGTAAAAAATGACTAAACTGGAAAACTACCAAAATGAGCCAGTTGGAATAGGTAGGAGGCCAATGACATCCATCTAGATCAACTAATTTCTTTAAAACCCCATTTTTTATCTCTCTTACAGGTTGGTTCCAGTAGGATATAAATGTCTCTTCAATGAATTGGAGCAGGGATCGACATCAGATAGGAGAACAAGGTGCACTTTATTTTCTCCTATCCATCCCTACTTCCCCTTAGTTTAAGTAGTTATTTTCTTTAGTATTTGTGTTCTTGTCATTGAGGGGAGACTGTTGTCTCTACCACTTAGTATTTCTCTACTGTGATCCAAACCCAATATCATAGGGGAAAAATCCTTAATCAAAATTGGTGACTCCACTGAGGACTCTCCTAGTTGGGTTAGTTTGGTTGAGGTGTTTTGCTTACTTTCTTTGTTTTTTTATTTTTTTATTTTCCGAGTCTTTTATCCTCACATGATCTATTCATAAGTCTTGAAGCCCTATGTGTTAGTGTGTCCTTTTTACTTTCTAACCTTACCTTTATATCCACAAGTTTATTTTTTGTAGGCCTCATACATCTGTGTGTTGAATCACTACATCCCGCGAATATCCATGAGTTGCATTGGTTATAGTCGCAGACCTGTGTGAAGTTGAATTTTTTTTAAATTTCTCTTCCTCTCTGGGTTGAATGCTTGGTTTGATCAGTCACTTGGATTTTCTTGATTCTCTGTTTGGTTTCTCTCTGTCAAGTTATGAATGTTTGATGTACATAAAATATTAAAATATTTGCTTGAGTTGTTTAGTATAAGGTTTTTTGGGTAGATTGAAAGAGTATCCTTGTTTATCTACATATCCAAATTCATTGTCTTTTTAGTGGTGTCTTAGCTAAATGCTTTCTGTCTTTTTTCCTGCTTTCTTCCTTGTTTCAAAAATAAAAAATTTCATTTCTTTTCTTTGATTTTCTTTTATAAACTAAAAAGATAAAAAGCACGCATGTTTTCTTGACTCTCATTTCTTGGACCATTTCCTTCTATTTTTGCAAGAAAATAGATAATTACTTAACATTCAGGTAGTTGCATTATACTTTGGTAGTGGTAGCCTTGCATTAAAAAAGAAAAGAATTCAGTAGTACAAGTTTTGTATTCTTGTGTGCATTTGTTTTCAGAAAGAGAATTGTAAAGTGCATATTAAGGTGTCCTAAATATTGCACTCAAACCTTTTGTTTTCATCTGAAAAATAAAATAATGTTCTTCATAAGCGTAGGTGCATCCATTTTCACTTAAATAAACTGCATTTTTGTTCTTATATTGCATTTATTTTTGGAGTTGGTATGACCATCACCAAAGTTTCATGTGCACCTTTTCTGAATAAGGGACAACCCACTAAAATGAAAACATAACTAATATTTATTAGAAACTTTAATTTTTCTAGGGTGAAGAAACAAGTTTTGGCTAGGGCCTTGGTCTAGGTTGGAGAGTAGTTTTCTCCAAGGCCACTAAACAAAAGTAAGTGTCTAATATAGGGAGTGTAGAATCCAGTTGTCATATAAGTTGGTCCGGAAGATCCTCTAACAGAGGAGTTAAACACGAGGTCATGTAAGGAATATATGAGGAGATTATCCTCTAAAGTTGGACCGAACATAGCAAATAGATTGTATATTGGGGGTTTTTCCTAAAGTGACATTGATTCATTTGGAACTAGTCCTCTACAAATTTTGAACCTGGTTGAAGTCTTCCTGAAGTGATACTGACCCTTTTTGGCATTAGTCCTCTGGAACTTAATACCTAGTTTGAGATTTTCTGAAGTGACACTATCCCTTTCGTAGACAATCCTATGGAAGAGCTTTGGGCTTAGTTACCCTACCCATACGTTCGATCCCGAATTTCGACTATACCCTCCAGACACTAAATACGAGCTGGTAACCTTAGTTGCTTCTCCTAGGTGCATCACAAGGAGATTATGGGGGTTTTCCATGGTACCAGGGGAAGATTTTGTCTCACACACCTTAGTACTGTTGGACGGTGCCCCACGAAGCATGGGTACTTTCACTGGATAAGGCTGATGTATGGAGGTCAAGTCAACTGATTCTCATACCTTCGTGCATTGGTCCACGAGACTTAAACAACATGTTCCTTTTTTTGGAAGGGCTCGAGCCCAATTTTTTTATTATTTTTCTGCCAAGACCTAATCCACTTGGGTCAAAATATCGAAAATTGTTTTTTGTTTGTTTGGTCATTTAGGGATTTGTAGAGGTGTGTTTAGTGAGAGTAGTTAAACCTTAGGAAGTTGAGTTGATTGACACCGAGAGATAATCACTCAAAAAGCCCAACCTATAGTTCCAAATATTGAGGAGAATTCAAGACCTTCCCCTTGAGGAACATGTTAGGAATAATTCTCCCCCGCCCCCTCAAAGGTGTCAACTTGATCAGTCTGGAAATTTTGTACCAACCAGTGAGACCGAGATCATAAACATTGATCCTCCAGAATTTAACGCTTCAGAACCAGAAGAGGTAAATATTGAGGACATTGGAAGTGAAGAGATCGCTCCACACTTTAATTCTCTGTTACCTGAGACTTTTCCATTTCTAGTTGTAGGAGTCCCACATCCTAGATTAGACTTCGTTGATAGTATCCCTCTCCACTACGCCACTATGGATGGCACTTTGATAGTGGTAGGTTCACGAGCCCCTACAAATCCCACCTTGGTGATAGTTACCATAGGGAGATTTCCCCATGGTAAGTCATCTCAAACAAAAAATGTGGTCCCATCCACCATCGTGTAGGCAGATGGAAACCCCTTCCCAGGTCAGTCAACCCCTTGGGAAGTACCTTTATCTTCGCTAGGGGTGTTGTTGGGGAGTACCCCTATATAAGGCTAGTGGAATCCCTCTCAAGGGATGTAGTAAGGGGGAAACCCCTTTCCTGGTTAGTCAACCCCCATGCCAAGATTTGTTCCTCCGCATGGGAGGTCCACTGGAGGCAACCAATTTTTTTATTTTGGGAATCAAATGGGTGGAGGTGTTCCTCCATTTAACCAGGGACTGCAAGGTTTTATGCAAATCTCTAGTTCAATAGAAAACTCTTTCTGGAAACTCAGTGTCAGTTACAACCCAGGACCTTCTTTTCAGGCTACTCATCAGTCAATGGCACAACCTAGGTTACAATTTCTGGAAAATATGCATTTTTAAGAATTATCCAAGTTGATGAGTGATTTGATTTGTCATGATCTAGGTTGGCCTACGGTCCTAACTAAACTACCTTCAGAAATTCCAAAATTCGAAGGGAAAATTGGTAAAGATCCACAAGACTATGTTACGACTTTCCACTAGCAGTGTTCATCAAACTCGCTCAATGACGATTTAATTAGATTGTGTTTGTTCTAGCGTACTCTTATTGGAGGCACTGGAAAATGGTATATTGAACTTGAGAGGGGAAAGTACTCAAATTTCGGGGACCTATAAATGGTTTTATTAAACCATTTCCAACTCCCTGTCCAATACGATGTCGAGACATAATTGATGGCTAAGTTTGAGAAAGATAACGCCACACACATTTTCAATCATATTTGGGAATGGAGGAGAAGGAAGAGCTTGATTAAGGCTATGGTTCCACCTAATTTACTCCTTGAATGGTTCCTAAAATCCTTACTCCCTTATATTTCGAAGGGCATTGCAACTTTGAGAGTGTTTTCATAGGAACATGCAATCTTTCGGGCATAATAGTTAGATATCATATAGTCTCATTCAGGCATGCTCTCTGATATTATGCCAAACATGTCATGATCTACCCTTGAATTGGAAAATCCAAAGTCCAACCCACTTGTCTATGCTATAGTGGGTTCTACCCAAACAAAAGTCGTAGACCTGGTCGCTATCCAGATGTAGAAACTTTCTATTCAGTAAACTGCGGTCACTCCATCCTCTAGCTCGACCACCCTTGCCACCCAGTATTCGAACGTACATTCAGTGAAAATGAAGACTTCAAAGGGTCCTTAGAAATATGAACATAAGAAAAAGATAAAGGGTAAGAAAGGTGGTGGGGGTGTTGTAGCAAGATTTTCCTCACCCCATGCAAATTGCTTAGAAGGCCTTTTCCATTTCCTATGCAAAACTGAAGTCCCATTTTTCACTTTCGAGAGCTAAAAATCATATTTTTCCACATATACGTGCCCTATCGGTTATACATCTTGTGTATATGTAGGTTGCACCATTACTTCCCGCGTACATCAAGTTTGGTGCTTAAAATTAAAAATTGTGTCGGGTTTCCATGTCACGTCACGAGATCGATGATCATTGACCTTCCATATACTGGAAATGTTCTGACTTGTCCCTTCGGTTCCATTTGAAGGCTATAAATGGGCCATATCCAAACCGTTGAAGATGGGAGAATTCAACTTTTGAGAGAAAAGTTACTCTGGAGAAATTATTCACTTTATATTGAGTCTGCATCCCTTTGTCCTTTAAAGTCTGAACACATTGTTCAACCCCCAAGCTCTTCCCTCTTTGATGGAGAACCTCATTGTCTCTCTTATATGAGATTTCCTTTGGTGGAGGATTGAAGTGGTGGAGGCCTGTATGTAAGGGACGTAGTTTCTCGGTTCCTAGACGTGCCGACACATAAGTTTGTCATTCATACACTTCTGTTGATCATATTTTAATAGAAATACTCTTTTCTCATCCAATTAATATCTTGCAAATATTTGAATTGTTATTCCATGGGAATATTTGTTATGAATTTTGATGGATTATGATATTATATGTGCTAACAATATATATTATCACCATATTCTTTCATATCTTGGTTGTTGAGGACAAGTTGCAGGTATAAATCTTTGAGTCAAGTGCTCAACGGTGGTCTTCACCGAATGTCCGAATGAGGTGGAATCTTTATCTTGTCTTGTTAGAATTTTTGTTTATATAGAATACTTGTGATTAGAGTTGATTTTTGTATTCATTCCATTTTTTGTGGTTTACCCCTTGCCATAGAGTGATTTTCCTCGTAACATAATTGGTGACCATACTCGGGATTTAATATTCTATTTTTGGGTTTGGAGTGTTTTTCCCCTTCGATTTCTCTCTGTTATTTTGAGTTTCCTTGTTGTCTGATTTCTTGACAACCTATTTTCATTTTGAATCTAATTTTCTTGGCCTTATCCTTAACCTGACAGTGCTTTAGTACATATACATGGTTTTTCCCTTGACAGACGCGTACATACGTGATTTATCATTCTATAGGGCACGTACATATGCGGTTTTTGCTTAAATAGTCTCGTATATCAACATTTTTTTCTTAGTTGCTAACTTTGGTGTTTGTTGGGTGAGTTTTGATAGTTATTGAGTCTTCTTGGGTCTTTGTCATAACTATTGAGTGCATGCAGAGTGACATGAAACTTTTCCTTGGTTGAATTTTTAGGTGTTTTTTCTTTCTTATCATCTTTTTCATTGGTTGTCCTTTCATCTTGGGTAGAGTGTTTTCTTCTTGGTATCCTTCTTGGTTTGTCTCTTTTTGCTGACAGTAGGGTCTATATATCAAGATTTTATTCAGTCCTTGCATTTTCATTTCTTTATATTGAAAATACAGAAAACACATTTTGCATTTTGGAATTTTCTCTTTTGGGTTGTTTAGTATTGATCTTGATATGTATAGAAATATTGCATCTTATTGAAATTGTAGTGTTGAATTGAAAGTTTCATTTTGAAATGCTTATCATCTTTTGAGAATTGAAGTTTAGGACTTAGATTTATGTTCATATTCATTTCTTTTATATGCTGAGTGATAACATCATTAGTTTCACGACCACATCTTTTGAGTAAAAAAGATCCATCAAAAGTAACAATGATTAATTAAAATTGATTAGAAATGATTTTATTTTTCAGGGTACACAAACTAGCATAGGATATAGAGCCTTGGAATAGGATTTTGTGAGTAAACTTCTCCAAGGATATTAAACTCAACATATGCGTTTGACTAAGGGAGTGTTGAAATCCATTGTATAATTAGTGACGTCAGGAGTATCCAATCACTCCAGAGTTAAGCACGAGTTTGAATGAAGTTGGTTGCAGAGATATCCCTCTAATACTCTCTGTTGGGCATAGGCCCATTTTTGGGAAAAGGTGAATTTTGGGGAAAATTCAAAGAAGTAATGAAGGAACTAAATCAACGCCAGAAAATAGGGGAGAGACGTCAGAAATTAAGGGAAGCATCGGTGCCAAAAACTGAGGAAAACATAGTTGGTAGGAAAAGCAGTACGCGAAAGGAAAACACACATGCAGAGGAGGGAAACGTGCGATGCACGCATGCAAGAAGACCTAACCATGCTAGGGTTAGGTTTTTTGTAAGAGGATGTAATGGATGATAAGCCAAGAACATGTATAAGTGGGGACCTAGGAGGTCTAGGTTGGGGGTTTGCTTCATCGTTCGTTATTAGTGGGAAGACTGTTATTGTTTTGGATCGAAACGTCTGTAAAATATAATCTTACTTTGTAAGTTGTTGAGCTGAGTAGGGTAATAGGGTAGATCTTGAGGGTTATATCACAGGCTGAGGAGCTTGGTGTGATCTATTCCACCTCATTGTAAGGTATCGACCCAGTTGATGGAGAGTTGTAGTGGGCGCGACACTATTTATATGAAAATTACATAAATAAAAGAGCCAAGAGACAAATATTTGTGGATGTATCCTAGGTGGGGGTGAAACAAATTATATCATGTGTTGTGTTATCGAATGTGGTATATTTCCTTTACTGCCAATGATCAGATGTTAGACAGATGCATGAATGACTTAGTTAGATATGCTTCTTTACATGTATGAATAAGAATGACATATTATTTAGCCTAGATGAATGTTAGAATAAAAAATGAATATCATAGAGTTTAATAAAAAATCACCACTCATTTTCCAGGCTGCAAGAACCTAAGAGTTGTATCCACCCATAAGAACTATCTTAGGTGAGATTGCGCAGTGCATTCTGTGCCCTGTGTTGCTTTCTAGTTTACCAGGGGGGCCGATAGTTTCAGAGGGGTTTTGTTGGAAACCAAGTGGACCTAAACCTAGGTCAGCTCAAGAAGGGTAACAAGAGTAAAATTTAACCAACAAATGGTTTTGTTTCCAGCTGAAACTGGAGGGGATTGAGTGAGAGGGATTCGTGAAAGAATCGCGCAAAAAATGACAATATAGAAGGGGATGTTTAGAATATGGATCCCAATGAAGGTAGAGATAGAGATATGGTTGAAAACAAAGGAGATGGAATTTGTGCAGAAAGATAATAGAAACCTGAAGTTAACACCGTGTAAATATTTGGACTAGTACATATGCAATGACTTGCACGAAGTATTTTTCTGTGATTTCCTGCATGTGTTGCATAAGTGGATATTGAGGTTGAAAGACAACCATCCTACAAATCGGATTAGACAATTAGAGTGGAATCCTATGGATATCATGTAGTTACAACAAGTTGACAATAAATTCACATGTGTAGTGGATTTCTGGCTAGACAGTATTGTTGCAGGCTTTATCACAGAATTTGTAGTAGATATCGTGAAGTCCTACAATGCAACAGAGAAAGAGTTCCTGAAGGGACCTCAAGGTAGGTATATCATATTGTTGTATACTTCCATTATTATGCTACTATATAATAAAGGTGTAATGACTATGGCCTTAGACAGCTAAACTTCCTTACATGCATGGGGGAAGGGGAGAAGCACTGACAAGAGATGGAGAAATCGAGGAAGAGATGGATATAGGAAAGAAGGAGGAGGCCTTGGATACAATAATGATGGAGGAAGACCAGATCAAGGAGATCATGGCAATATTTGGAAGAACGCGCAGTGGAGCACCCTACCAATACAGGATAAAGAATAAGAAGAGAGACATAGCCGTGAGGGAGGGCTTGGAAAGTGATGAAGAAGAGGTAGAGGATCTTCGGGATGTGGAGTAGATTGAGGAAATCCTATGTGTGAAATATGAAAGAAAGACAAGAGGTCTAGGATTAGAAACCATAAGTAGAACTCCTATCCATATCAGTGTCAGTGTGGAACCCATAGACCGATGTGTGACTAATACACCGGAAAGAACAAAACCATTTAGAAAATTGAATTTCAGTGGAAGAAATGAAGAAGGAAGTACATATACATAGGGAGACACAACCTGGGGAGATAGTTCAAGAAGTATTAGTCAAGTATATACGCTGCATGGAGGTAGTAGTTCAACATTCAGGATGGCAGGACATGATCCCACTATCAGGTTATCAGAGTTCAAGGGAGAGGCATTTGAGGACCCTGAGAAGCGTTTGTTCATTTGTGAGAAGGCATGGGAAGCAAGAAAGATCACATATGAGGATACAAAACTTGCACAACTAGCTATTACGCTAAGATACTCTGCACTATATTGGTACATGAGTTTGGTTGTGAACAACCCACTAGGAACAACAAGGACGATTGCAGATATCAAGAAACTACTAATAAATGAATTCGAGAAGCCTATTTCAGAGGATCAATACCTGAATGAGATGATACAAATCAGACAAAAACTAGGAGAATTGTTTTGGGATATTGACCATAGATTCAAACGATTGAAGGGAAAGCTGAAGTATTTCATGACAGATATGTAGCATAGGAATCTATTTGTGAATTCACTACTACCACACTTGAAATATCCTTTGAGACAACAGAAGTTTCAAACGCAAGTAGAGGCTTTCCAGGAAACCTTACAACTAGAACATAACCAATATAAGAAGACAGATCCAACAATAGAGGAGATGAAGGAGGATCTGAAGAATCTAACATTTCAATTAAACCAAAACAGGAGTCAGGACAAAAGAGAAGTCATTTGGTGTACCACATGTAGGACAGAAGGACACCAAAAGAATGAATGGAAAACATTCACACAATACATGGAAACATGACTGCCAAACCCTTTTCCATAAGGAGGAATATGGTGTGATATCTATAAGACACAGGGGCATGATCCATATCATTTTCCAATGATGCATAAATACCAAACATTCCCTAAGAATTCATATTGCAACTTTTGGAAATCAGTAGGCCATGATGAAAAATATTGCAGGACAATGGACCTGATGAGGGAAAGAGCATCAGACACCTATAGGGTGCAGGAAGAGGTGATGAAAAGACAATATTTACCATATTTTAACAAAGTACTAGCCCCGTATAACACTGCACCAAAACAATATATCACTGCACAACCGCAGTACAATGCCGCGCAACCACAATATAATCCCACATAGTACAATCATGTGCCTCAGTAAAACACACCGCGAGGAGATCGAGTTGGCTATAGAGGTGGAGCACTAGGTAGATGTAACATCCTCGACCACACATGTTGGGCCATGCTACTCCAAAAAACATTTTTATTCTCTTCTCAACATATTGTAACATAACCAACATCCAACTGAGTTATGCCACATAAATTTTTTGAGCTGCATGCAATTAAAAAATATACACATAAAAATCTTGCAGAAATTTATATATAAAACGTTTACAGACAAATACATTTTGTAAATGCACGGATTCATACTGAAATAACAGTAAACATATGCATGCAATACCCATAAATATACAGACAATTATAAACCACACATAGGATAAACCCACAAAAATAAACACATAAATAATGATACAAAATGTAATTTATCACACAATTGACACTTATATTGGTAAGAATATCACCAACTATGTGTAGACTTTCCACGAACCCCCCATCCTTAGACCACACTACTCATCACTCTCAGCAGTGGGTCACCCCCGAGCTGGGACTAAACTCCACCCCGGTAAATGGATTCCTAACCAGGATGACTATCTCAGACAATAGGAAATACTTTGTCATATGTACCAACTCAAACTAATATCCTACAATATCTCATTCCTCACATGCCTGTCCCACCCCAGAAAGTGTGCTCCTTATCTACTCAATATTCCTTCGACTGCCCCACTTCCCTTCTAGGGATTCAACAATAGGCCAGACAAGAAGTCTCAGAGCTATGTAGTTGTAGTGTAGCACCTTCAGGAAATCAATTCCCAAGAATTCTCTCACCTAGAGAAAAATTTCTCACGGTCCTAAAAACCTGCCTCTTCAGTATCCCACGGGCCTGGCAACCTGCTTCTTCAGTCCAGATCCCAATCTAACCAGGTAAAGAAGTAGGTATGGGTATCGATATGGTATTGGTTTAGGTATGAATACAGGTACAAGGAGGTACAGAAGAAAAATAATTGAGTGAATGAATGCTCATCCTGGAATGATTGAATGGATGAATGAATGATGATGGAATGATAGGAAAATGAACTAATTCCAAGATATATGTATGCATGTCCCCAACTTGACACTTGTCATGCTGGGAGATAATTTGGACTACTTGTACCCATCTTTAGAACTTAGGATAAAATAATTATCCATGCTTTATACTTAAGAAATATTAATATGATATTCCTTTTTGGCTTAATCTCCCTAGATTGGCCCATTTTCCTTAACTTTTAGCCCCCCCCCCCCC
>JASDQU010505642.1:41627-61017 GCA_032191745.1 Picea mariana | reverse complement strand
GACATTTTCTATGCAGTTAACCAACTGAGTCAAGCGATCGTTAAGCCTAGCAAGCTCTTTTGGAAGGAGGGTAAGAATGTCCTGAGATACCTGAGGGGCACATCTGAGTATGGCTTATGGTACAGACAGACGGATGAGGTGAAGTTTCATGGCTTCACACATGTAGATTGGGCGGGCAGCCCAATAGATAGAAAGAGCACATCAGAGGGGATCTTTAGTATCGTATCTATAGTTGTTTCTTGGTACAAAAGGAAACAAATATCTATGGCACATAGTTCAGTGGAAGCAGAATACATGGCAATGAGTCAAGATGCATGTGAGGCTATCTGGATGAGAAAGATATTGGTTGGTTTGTTTGGTTCTCATTTATATTCGACAAAGATTCATTGTGATAATCAGAGTTGCATTAAACTCTTGATTAATCATGTGTTTCATGATAGATGTAAGCATATATATATCCAGTATCATCATATCAGATATTGTATGCAGTGGAAGATCATGTTGCTTCAGTACATACCTACGAAAGATCAGGATGCATACATTCTGACGAAAGCTCTCACCAGGAGAAAATTCAAATACCATAGAGACAGGATCAGGGCAAAGGATAATCCCTTTCTTGTTGAGAGGGAATGTTGAGATTCAACAAGAAGATCCTAGTGAAAATTATGCACCTACACTAGGATGGAGCCTCAGGCTATTTTTAGGTGGAAGTCTATTTTTAGATGATGAGGGAATTCTATTTATAGATGATGTGCGAATTCTATTTATAGATGTATGTCGACTATTATTATCTCTTAATAATAGTTGGACAATAAATATTAATCTATTCTCAATGAGAACTTGGAAATAGTTAACTGAAGTCGAAAGTTAGTTAGCTATAGGAAAATTGAGTTCAAAGGTTGATTGGTGGGACATGCAAGTCGAATTAGTTGCAACTGAGTGATTCAAAGTTGTAACAAAGCTATATGTGTAGTTATGTGAGTTGTAAAGTAATTTAACTCAGTTAAGTGAGTTAAGCTCAGTTGTACTAGTTGTAACTAAACTTACACTAGTGAGAGATCATTGAATTAATTATTAATTAATTCAAAATCAGTGATCTCACATGCAACTGAATATTTACCACTGTTAACTACATGCATGTCAGATCCAGTGGAGACCCAGTTGAGATAACAGGTGAAAGGGACAGTTTGACTATCAGTTGTGACATTAGTGAGTGCACTCATGAAACCACAGACACAGTGGATGTTCCCATGAGGAATGTGAATCCTAGGTAAGAGGAATTTGATTCATTGCAGTGATTTCCATCGACAGGGATTGCGCAGAGGAGGCAGGTTGTCTGGAGGCAGTAAATTGGCACAAGAATTTGTCAATTTTTGTATGACAGTGTGAGACAATTGTATATTGTACTGAGAGATCTTGGATTAGAGTTTTGTATGATATTTTTTCATGATCCATGATATATACATAATATATGATAGTGGGGTTTTTATCTTTATGCTTTCCCGGTAAAAACATTTGTGTTATGTGTGATTGATCTCTCTTCTTGATATTGCAATTGGCGATCATGTTTTAAATTCTGCAAGAATTTTAGTAGAAGCGATTCTATATTTAATAGTGACATATAACTGTTCGATCAGGAGAATCCAGGAAATACATAATTTTTATTGAAATTTCTACACTCATTTCCTCCTCTGTTTCATAGCATTCATTTGTCTATGAAAAAAAAAAAAGATGAGAAGGAAAAGAAAATTATCTCATGTTGGCAGAAGCCGTGTTGCCTTTGAACAGAGGACAAAATTTTGAGTCCACTTGTCATCCAAAGTTTGGGTTTAGCATGACCTTAGGAATATGAGCGTGTTACTTAAAGTTTACTCCTCAGACTGGTTACTCTTACAATCCCTATGGAGAGTTTGATTGGTGCCTCCTGCATCACAAAGTTTCATTATCCAATCTATGATGTTGGAGTCCTCCATATGTCTCATGCTCTTGTTCAAAGGATGTCTATAAGCCTATGTCAACCATTTCTCATAAATATTGACTTTTCATGTCATCCATACCCTTAGTGTGTCTCAGAGTTAAATGAATTTGTAGTCCTACTATTCACCCTAGTCCTATTTTCATTATGGGTAGGTAACCTTGAACCGAGAAGTTGACATCTCCTCATTGATCGGTGATTGGGGAGTTTCCCTATTGTTCGATGAAAATAAATATAGTCACACATTGAGATTCATGCAGTTTATTGGATTCCATTATTCTTATTGGTGGTTTCCTCGCCTTTGTTGGAAGTTTTCCTTATTGGCTTTGTTATCGCTGAATTTGTACTTATTCCAAAGGAAAAGGTTAAGGTAAGGAAAATTGGCGTAACAGGAGGTTATCCTATCACTTTCATCTCAACATGATACCTCTTTCTATTTAGGGTTGATGGCCCATGGGAGACATCCTCGGTGACCTGGGGGTTTAAGAAGGCAAAGGTTAAAGTGTTTGTAAAATTATCCCCTCTCACAAGTAACACTGATAAGAAATTCCCAAGGTTTTAACCAATGAAGTAATGAAGTGCTTAGATGTACCTACCCAAAACAAAGAAACAATAAAAATATATCCTTTGCAAATACAATTTGATGTTAGTACTTCATAAAACCATGGACTTATCAATAAAAGAAATTTTTTATGTGTGATGAAGAAAACAAAATTTCATAACAACAATGTTTATAAGACAATAGCTTCACAATAAATGCCTTAAAGAAGTTTCACAATGACCACAAATAATAACTCAATGATAGCAATGTACTAGCATTTGTTAGAAGCTAATTAGGAAGTCTATAAATAAAATTTATAATTGCTTTTAAGTTCTTTTAAGTGATTTTATTGCTGCAATAGATGGTTGCAGATTACTTTTGTAACAATAACAAGTAGGTTAGTGAATTAGTCTACTCTAGGGTTAGGAAAGGTTAGTATAGAGCTTGAGGTAAAAGTTTTGACAGTTGTTTTCATCAATCAATCAAGTGCAAGGCTTATATATGTTCTTTTAGGGTTAATGGAGTCTATTTTAGCAGGGAAAATATTGAAGGAACAAATGATAATATGATAGCCATAGACAAGAAGGTCAATTATTGAAGTGTTTGTAACCCAAGGCTTCAATCACTAAACCCTAGGGGGAAAATGACCACTAGGAAGTAGGTAACCCTAGGCTCTAACAATTTTCCTCCTTATTTATCTCAAGGATGAAGTAGATGACAGATAGATGAAGAAAAATATTTTAGGGTGTTGCAATGGAAAGGCCCTTAGCACAAAGCTTCAAGAAAATAGTTTTTCTAGCATAATCTATTAGGTGAAAAGTTATTAAGGAAAGAACAATAACATGTGCTTTAGCCTCCTAGGGTTTTAAGCTAGAAATTTCATAATATTGGAAGAAATGAAAGATAAATACACCATAACCATTCAAATGAAGAAGAATTGCAGAAAAGTTACTTACATTCACCAAGAATCATCTGGAAATAGGCCTAGTTGAAGACATCCACCAAGAAAAATGCTAAAATACACCAAAAATAGTCTCCTTCAAGAAGTGCGCACCAAATTTCAGCCAATAAACCCTAATTAGGGAGAAAATTTCAGAACTTAATCAAGTGTGAGTGAAATATCATGAAAAATAAGAGATAATTTTCCCTTATTTATACAATACAAATGACCTTTAATTTACAAATTAGGTCAAAAAGATCGACATGGCCAGTTTAGATGTAATATCCATTTTTTACATAAAAATGACAAATTAAACCCTAAATCAAGTAGAAAAGGTCACGTCATGCCCCTTTAGGGTGGCATTAGGCTTCTCTGGTGAAACGTTGGCCTCCAAGAGAAAAACGTTAGGCCTCCAAAGTGTCCATCAAACGTTGGGTGACGTCAAGGGTCATAGAGATGACATCATGGGCCTTCCAAGGATAACATCATAGTGGAAGGGAAATACCCCCGTGGGTCCAGGCTTTCCAGGCTGTCTCTGGTGCAAGCCTCTGACATGTGTCTGCCCCTGGCTAGGGTCTCAACATCCATCTGGTGGATTTTTATCCCTATGGAGGTCAGAACTAATCATATCCCCATGTGTACCTTTCCATCGGGTGTGGCCCTGCAACAACAAAAAGCACGCCCTCCATGGGATCATAAGTAATAGGGATCATAATAATGTCAATCATGTCTAATAATCAAGTTATCTAAATATGTGCATAAAACCCTCCTTTCCCAGACAAGTGCTCAAAGAAGTTATGCTATTCTACAAGCCAGGTTTGGAGAGGGTGTTAGGAGGTCCTACTGGGCTAATTCTCATTGGATGTGGGATGTTTCCAGGTGAGGGAAAATCCAATTCATGTAAGTGGATGAGGTGGTGTAGGAATGTTTGAGCAATGGGTGTAGTGATGATAGGGAAATGTATGGATTACTTGTGGGTGCCTCTGAAGAGCGTGAGTTACACCTTGTAATGAATGAAAATGTTTCCAAGCCCATTCAATTCATTTTATATTTTTATCTTATTTCTTTTTCTTTCAAGAGAATAGTTAGGGGACATTTCCCTGGAGTGGTGACAAGTGGTGACAATGTTACCCACAATCATTTCATGGAGGTGAGAAGGTTGTCTCTTGATGATACCCCCTTTCTCTTTCTATGCCACTAAGACCCACTACCCTGGCATGGTGGCCAGTTGAATGGTAGTTTCATACTGCTACATCTCCATGGACCTAATAGGCTAGCTCATGATGAGAACCCCTATCCTCCAACTAGGTCTTGATTTTATTATTTTATGGGTCCCTCCATTTCTTGCTGAGAATCCTTTTTATTGCTTTCTTGGGGATTCCTGGGTGAATCATCTGAAGGTTTTGTTCTTTTGGATTTTATCTTTTTCTAGCTACTTTTACCCTCTGGGCATTTATCCCCTTCTTCCCACAATTTAAGGTACAACCCTTTGCTAGCTTGGAAAACCCAATGCCTGAACCAATGTAGGGGATGGATGACAGGGAAAAAGATGAAAAGTGATAAGTATGGTGGGGATGGATGATGAACTTTCATGAATACATCCACTGGAAAATCAAATACTAAGGGAACCAACTTTCTAGGGCATCCTTTCATCCCCCCTAGGTGTGGACAAATGTAAAGGAATAAGGTCCAAGAACACGTCAGAAGTAAAAAGAATCAAATGAACATATTCTAATGTTTTGATAATCAAAGTGACACATACCATGATACCTAGACTCATTGCCTCATGGATAAATACCCATTGTTGCTGAAGGAATAGGATGATGGGATGGATGTTGTTGTTTCTAATAAGATGGAGGTGTTGAATAAGAAGGATGGGCCCTCCAGGGTCAGGCTCAAGTAAATATGGTTCTCTATACTCCATGTCTAGGATCTATGGGCCTTGAGACATAAAATCAGTAGTTATCCCTAGGCTAGGGGATAAAATATGGCTCCAACTCAAGGACATGTGCTCACCATAGTGAACATGAGAAACTCAGCATCTCTGGCATGACCTGTGACCTGCTTGATCTCAAAAAAAAAAGAATAGTAATCATTTGGGGTGGTGATATCACCCCTGGATCATATATGGTACAGAAAATGAAAGTAAGAAAGAATACATACAAATGGAAATACAACTACTCTAGCATGAAATGCAGATGGTATATACAATGAATGCAAATGCCTACCTACTTACTTGTACTTACCTATGAAGTCAAGTATCTCCCCCCTGATGGGGTTTAAGTAGGTGTACACTAACTAGTAATGGGTGCCTTCTTCCTTCCAATGTAGACAAATAGTAGGCATCATTGAATGAATTTCTTCCAACTCTAAAGGGTTGAAGCCAAAATTGTGCAATTCCCCTGACATTGGTAGGCTATCCCTTCTTTGTATCCCACATGTAGACTGTATCTCCCTCCTTGTAATCCTTGGTCTTGAAATTGGTCATTTCTTGTACAACCCTAGTGTACTGTCTTGAGGGAGGAGGGTGGGATTCCGCTGTGAAAAATTCTTGTTGGGACGGTCGGATGAGTATGTCATCTTCTCCTTTCTTCAATAATTTGATATTCCCAACTTATTTTTCCTTGTATTTGTCTAGGAATTGTTGATACTCTTCCTTCTTTAGCCATTGTATTTGATCAAAGTATTCCTCTGGAGTGAAAGGAAAATCATCAAGGGAAAATAAAGGAAGAATTTATTTGGTTGGATCATGTGTTTCTCTAGTTCCTACATCATCCCCTTCCCATTTGACGAAGCCAACTCCTTTCCTTATAAACCTTAGTAAATAGTGATCTTCTTGTGTATAATAATACTCATCCCAATCTTCAGAGATTTCATAGGCATTGTCAGGATAATAACCCCAATTTGTATCTCTTTCTTGCTCCAGAAAAATGGTGTGGGGTCCCACCAAAGCACTATCCCTTATGTATATTTCGTGCAAATGTAACACCTCATTATTACCTAGTGTAATATTGTCCTCATGATTGCTAGGAATATTCTGGTCATCCTTTCCATTGTTCCATGTTATCTCATTCGTATTGTCTTATGCTATAAAGGTAAGAGTGGGCCGACCTTGAAATAAGCATGGATCTATCGAGCTGTATTCACTATGTCCATGATTATGCCTTTCGATGTGTTCCATTCTCTTAGTTTGTAATAGTGTGGAAGTTTCTTCAAGCGATAGATCGTCATCTGGGATTTGTTTTGTCGAAGAAGGGATTTTCAACATTTCATGAATCCTTTTGACCTTTTGTAAGATATAGGCCATACTAGTGCTTAGGTTGGTCCTATAATTTCTAGGTTTTGGGAAATGTTGGGGTATATTCCCAGCATACACCTGGGGCTCTTCAAGATTTACACTTGAGTTCTCATTTGTTTGGCCCAAGTATTCAATCCTAGGATTCCTCATGTCTTGATTTTCTTGGATTTGACTTGGCATGAACAAGGTTAATATGGAATATAGAAAATTTGATTTCTCATGAGTAGCCTTTGGGTGATAACGTTCAAAATGGGATTCCTTGCATAACCGAGGCTTAGGATCATCTTCTTGTCTTGCAACATTTTGTAGGTTCAAAGTGTTCAGACGAATTTGTTCTTTTTGAGTATGAGATTTTATTTCTTGAATAGGTCTCATATAAAGAGGCTTTTGGGTTTGTGATAGAAACCTTTCTAACTGAGTTATTCTTTCATAGGTACCTAGATCCTTAGAGGGTTCATGTTTTTTTGAAAAAATTAAGGCATATTTCATGTTTGAGAAACCTGTGCTCCATTTTCTATGGAAAGTATTTTTTTCTACCTATAGAGTCTCTGGGAGGTCATGCTCTAGTCCTCCCATGTTTTCCTTATTTATCTCCTAGATGTCATCATTGTTAAAAAAATTGACCTGATGGAAGGCACCGCTGAACTTAAGATTCTCTTCAATCTGGTAGGCATCATCTTGAGCTTCTTCTAGGGTTGAAGGTAATCGATCCTTGAGGGTAAATTGTAAAGTTCCTTCAAAGGAGTTAAGGTAAAGTTGGAGAATAATGCTCTTTGGGAGAAAATTGGGTGGAAGTTTGCTAATGAGAGTGTTGAACCTATCATTGAATTCCCTATTGTCTTTGTCTATTTGTTTGAAAACTTCGAGGTATTGAGAGTAAAAGGAGGCAATACTTTGTTTTTTACACCATGTGTGTTTGAAATCTATTTCAAAATATTCAGGGGTTTTGATGATTCCATTCGAGAGACCATTAATCCAGCCTCTGGCACTCGCAGTGAGTGAGCTTGCAAAAATCCTCATGAAGGTGTCAAGATGTTCTTCTCCTGACTGGTGAAATTCATATCCCTCATAAAAATTATTCAAATGTGAGTTGCCATAATATCCTACTTCTCTTGATAATTTAGGTATCCAGGAATCAACCTCTTTGGGGAGATCATGTAATCCTCCTTGGGTGTTAGTTAAGTCCAAAGGGCCAAAACATTGTTTGTGAGACCATTTAGGAGTATCTATAGGGGTAATAGGAACTACGGGAGAAGAAGAAAGTGTGTATTGATGTCCGCTATGGATCGTCATTTGTGAAGTCGCCAAATAGTTTTCTTGAAACTATTAGAGGGATGAGGGGATCACCCTCAGTGGAGTTGCCAGGTAAGATTTCAAAATAAAAGAAATGTGAGGAAAGGATTACCAAAAAGTGTCGTATTTGAGGAGAATTGAATCAATGTTCCCCGACAATGGCGCCAAAATGTTATCGTTCAATTTATACTGATTCCAAAGGAAAAGGTTAAGGGAAGGAAAATTGGCGTAACATGAGGTTATCCTATCACTGTCACCTCAACAGGAAACCTATTTATATTTAGGGTTGATGGCCTAGGGGAGATGTCCCTGGTGACCTGGGGGTTTGAGAAGGAAAAGGTTAAAGTGTATGTAAAACCATCCCCTTTCGCAAGTCACACTGATCGAAAATTCCCAAGGTTTTAACCAATGAATTAATGAAGTTCTTAGATGTACCTACCCAGAACAAAGCAACGAGAAAAATATATCCTTTGCAAGTACAATTTGATGTTATTACTTCATAAAACCATGGACTTATCAATAAAAGAAAAAGTTGATGTGTGATGAAGCAAACATAATTTTATAACAAAAATGTTTATAAGACAATAGCTTCACAATAAATTCCTTAAAGAAGCTTCACAATGACCAAAACTAATAACTCAATGATAATAATGTACTAGAATTTGTTAGAAGCTAATTAGGCAGTGTATAAATAAACTTTATAATTGATTTTAAGTGATTTTATTGCTGCAATAGATGGTTGTAGCTTACTTTTGTAACATAAACAAGTCGTTTAGCTAATTAGTCTACTATAGGTTTAGGAAAGGTTAGTAGAGAGCTTGAGGTAAAAGTTTTGAGAGTCATTTTCATCAATCAATCAAGTGCAAGACTTAGATCAATGCTTTTAGGGTTAATGGAGTCTCTTTTAGAAGTGGAAATATTGAAGAAAAAAATGATAATATGAGATATAGAGACAAGAAGGTCAATGATTGAAGTGTTGGTAGCCCAAGGCTTCAATCACTAAACCCTAGAGGGAAAATGGCCACTAGAAAGTAGGTAACCCTAGGCCCTAGCAGTTTTCCTCCTTCTTTAGCTCAAGGATGAAGTAGAAGATGGATATATGAAGAAAAATATGCTAGAGTGTTGCAATGGAAATTCCCTTAGCACAAAGATTCAAGAAAATAGGGTTTCTAGCATAATCTAGTAGGTGAAAAGTTATTAAGGAAAAAACAATAACATGTGTTTTAGCCTCCTAGGGTTTTAAGCTAGAAATTTCATAATCTTGGAAGAAATGCAAGATAAATATACCATAACCATTAAAATGAAGAAGAATTGCATAAAAGTTACTTACATTCGCCAAGAATCATCTAGCAATAGGCCTAGTTGAAGACTTCCACCAAGAAAAATGCTAAAATACACCAAAAATAGCCTCATTCAAGAAGTGCGCACCAAATTTAAGCCAATAAACCCTAATTAAGGTGAAAATTTCAGATCTCACTTAAGTGTGAGTGAAAGATCATGAAAAATAAGAGATAATTTTCCCTTATTTATACAATACAAATGATCTTTAATTTACAAATTAGGTCAAAAGGCCGACATGGCTAGTTTACATGTAATATCTAGTTTTTAGATAAAAATGACAAATTAAACCTAAATCAAGTAGAAAAGGTGATGTCATGTCCCTTTAGGGTGACGTTAGGCCTCTTTGGTGAAACTTTGGCTTCCAGGAGAAAAATGTTAGGCCTCCCAAGGTCTCTGGATCAAGACACACATGCCACTTGGCACACAACTACCTCCAAAGTGTCCATCAAACGTTGGGTGACATCAAGGGTCACAGAGGTGATGTCATGGGCCTTCCAAGGAAAAAATAATAGTGGGAGGGAAAAACCCCCCTAGGTCTAGGCCTACCAGTTTGTCTCTAGTGGAATGTCCTCCTCTCTCTCTGGTGCAAGCCTCTAACATGTGTCTGCCCCTATCTGGGGTCTCAACATCCATCTAGTGGGATTTTATCCCTATGGAGGTCCGAAATAATCATCTCCCCATGTGTACCTATCCATCGGGTGTGGCCCTACAACAACAACAAGTACGCCCTCCATGGGCTCATAAGTCACAGGTATCATAACAATGTCAATCATGTCTAATAATCAAGTTATCTAAACATGTGCATAAAACCCCCCTTTCCTAGACAAGTGCTCAAAGACGTTATGCTATTCTACAAGACAGGTTTGGAGAGGGTGTTAGGAGGTCCTATTGGGCTAATTCTCATTGGACATGGGATGTTTCCAAGTGAGGGAAAATCTAGGTCATGTAAGTGGATGGGGTGGTGTAGGTATGTTTGAGCATTGGGTGCAATGATGACAGAGAAATGTATGGCTTACCTATGGGTGCCTCTGAAGAGGGTGAGATGAACCTTGTCATGGATTAAAATGTTCCCAAGCCCATTCAATTCCTTTTACCTTTTTATCTTATTGCTTTATCTTTCAAGAGACTAGTTACGGGACACTGCTCTGGTGTGGTGACCAATGGTGAAAATGTTACCCACAAGCATTTCACGGAGATGAGAAGACTGGCTTGTGATGAGACCCCCTTTCTCTTGGCTATGCCACCAAGAGCCACTACCCTAGTGTGGTGATCAAATGAATGGTAGTGTCATACCACTACAAGACCATGGACCTAATAGGCTGTCTCATGATGAGATCCCCTATCCTCCAACTAGGTCTTGATTTTATTATTTTATGGGTCCCTTCGTTTCTTGTTGAGAAACCTTTTTATTTCTTTCTCGGGGATCCTTGGGAAAAGCATATGAAGGTTTTTTTCTTTTGGATTTTATCCTTTTCCAACTACTTTTACCCTCTAGTACTTTAGCCCCATCTTCCCACAAGGTAAGGTAAAACCCTTTTCTATCTTGGAAAACCCAATGCCCAAACCAATGTAGGGGATGGATGAGAGAGAAAAAGATGAAAAGTTATAAGTATGGTGGGGATGGAAGATGAACTTTCATGAATCCACCCAGTGGAAAATCAAATCCTAAGGGAACCAACTTGCTAGGGCATCCTTCTATTCCCCCCAGGTGTGGACAGGTAGAAAGGCATAAGGTCCAAGCACACATCATAAGTAAAAATAATAAAATGCACATATTCAAATGTTTTGAGAATCAGAGTGACACATACCATGATACCCAAACTCATTACCTCATGGAGAAAGACCCATTACTGCTAAAGGACTAGACCAATGGGATGGATACTGCTGTTGTTGAAAATATGAAGGCACCGAAGAAGAAGGATGGGCCCTCGAGGGCCACGATCAAGTCAGTATGGCTCTTGGTACACCATGTCTAGGACCTATGGGCCTTGAGACATAATATCCTTAGTTATCCCTAGGCTAAGGGATAACAGACTTGTTGGTTATTATTCTTCTATGATTTTGTACCTTTATCCTGAGTGACCTAGGGTTCATGTTTGTTTGGGGTTCCAACAAAACCTCTAAAACTATTGGCCCTCCTGGTAACCCAGAAGGAAGCACAACACAGAGTTTACTATGCGGTCTCACCTGTGATAGTCTTAATGGGTGGCTGCAATACTCTTGTGTTTGCAGCCCAGGATTGATTGGGGATATGGGAAATGTGCACTGACGGTTCTACTAACTTATTAATGCAATAAACTACCATTCACGATCATACATGCCATATAATCAAATCATTTGGAATGTAAAGAAACAACTATTGAAGACAGTAAATAAATACATGCATTCAATCACATCACACAGGTTTTACCGTGGTTCACCCCCCCGGGATACGTCCACAAAGATCTGGCTCTTAGCTCTTTTATTATAGTAGTTCCAAAACAATAGCACCAGGTGCTTTACAATTCTTCTTAGTTGGGTCGAGATATATTGCGAGGCAGACTATATCGCACCAGGCTCCTCAGCCTATGATCTAACCCTCAAGACTCGCCCTCCTTACTCTTCTCTATCTCAACAGCTACAAAATTAGGTCGTATATCAGAATATTACAACTCATTATAAAAAAAAAACTCCTCTCGTTTCTACTTCTCGGCTCTCTTTTTTCTAACCCCTTCTATGAGACCTAGGTATATATATTTATACATTCTTTAATTTCCAGCCAGTACAATACATTGCAAAAAACCTAACCTTGACGTCGTTAGGTTTTCCATGCATGCGTTCATGTTTCTCTTCCTTCCATTTGTCACTTCCCTCATGCATGCCTTATTTCTCAAAATAACCTTTCTTTCCTCTTTGGTATACTTCCAAAAGGCCCTCAACACTGACATGTGGCTCATCTCGAGCCACCTAACCTTTTTTTTCTTCATCGATATCCCTGGTGATCGCCTAGAACTTCTCCTTGAGATACGCTTCTTTTTTTTTATCCTGCACGGTCTTCTCCTTCATTGCTTCTATTGTTTATGATGTAATCTCATCACTGATCAACCCTACACACTCTGCTTGGGTCTGTGCAATATCTGTCTTGTCTTCCTTTGCCCGTGCAATGACCTCTGCCACTCTCTCCTAGATTGGTTCCATTTGAGCCTGGCACTCGGTTTTTGGCATCTGCGTAGTGGTGAGTTCTACCTGTAGTTTCTTCATATCTTGCGGCCCTTTGACACACTCTGTGATGGTCATTGTATTTTTTCTCTGCTTGATCTCCTAGATAGTTGCTCTTATCCTTTCTTATTCCTTGTCCCACTACTGGACCTACTAATACTCTTCCATCTTTTTCCAGAGTTGTGTTTCTTTGTTGAAAAAGTCGGCTACTGTGCAGATCTGTCGCTCTATCTCCTGTAGGTGCTTTGTTGCCTCCTGCTTCCTTTTCTCCCTTACCTTCAGTGGAGTGGTAGGTGTGAGATTCTCTTGAAGATTCTCGATATCCTATTGATATTTATTTATTTCCTTAGAAATATGATCAATATTCACGGTTGCTATGAGTTCTCCCCTCCGTGGGGTCTTTGGAATCTTCTCATAAGTTCCAACCACTCTTTGTTCCAATCCGTTCACGCATTCCCTATCCTCTTGGGTCTCAAGCTTGGCCTGCTCATATATCAATTCCAACATGTCTTGTTTATCCTTTACCTTCTGTAATTTGGCTGTGTGTGTGCATGCACGAGACTATACCTCTTGGGTAACACTAGCCTATAATTTATGTAGAGCCTTGGATGGTATCTGTGGAAATACCAATTGGAGTTGAGATAAGTCCTTTAAGGGTGTCTGCCCCCCATTATCATCCATGCGCAACATGTTGGGTGTAGTGTGGAATGTTTCACTCGACTACGGTATTGTGTGGACTATATCCCACTCACTTGATTCAGGTTGTTCTCCTGTCTTTGATGATGATGACCATATTCCTATGCTGTTGCCCATTGCTTGTGCTTCCCTGATCTTCTTGAGGAAGTGTCATATGTCTGCCATATCCTCTTGAATTTTTTCCCTTCGATGCCCAACATTCTCAAAATCCTCAGATGTATGATCCTGGACCATTTGGGCTATCATATTTTCATCATCCTCTATGATCATGTACTCTGGAGGTGTTCTATGCACCTTCATCTTCTTGCGCGCACCCCCTGTCTGAGTCGTTGGTCTCTTAGTCAGGCTTGGTTCTTGTGTATTGGGACTTGGTGTAGTCCCCTGCATTTCCTTATTCTATTTCTGGTGTACTTGGAGAAACTGTGTATTATTCTTCTTCCCCTTCTGAGTTCCTGGCTTAGATGTCCCCCCTTTCATTTTCTTTGGCTTGGCCTAGTCCGTCCTTGGTTTCTTGTGCATTGGGACTTCCTAAGGCTGTGTTTCTTCCTACCCGGCCTCCTCTTCCTCTATCCTTGCAGGCATGTATTAGGTGAGTATTAGAATCCTCTAATCGTCTTCCCAATCCTTGATAGCCATTTATATGTCTCCCTCTGTGATGCAATAGTGCATTTGTAGCCATTTCTTGTTGGGGTCCTTCCGTGGCTGTGTCTACATCACATGGCTGGTGGCCTTGAATTTGGTTGTGTCTTGATAGTACGCAACAACCTGCAGTGTTATTCTCCAGAGGTTGGTGATGGCCTCCTGTATATCACATAGGTATCCTTCGAATATAGATGTTTTCATCTTTCTGATCCTGGTGTCTGACACGGCGCCAAGTGATAAATATCTCACTCCATGATTGGGTTTGGTTTTGGTGGTGAAAAATACATATTTTGGTTCCTTCCATCCCATAATGGATATCAACATGAGAAACCATGAGTAATGAAATTATGTGCCCAGATCCTGTGCATCCTTGTACTCATCCAGAAACAGATTCAAAAGATAAGGGTCCCAACTAACTCTGGTGCCCTCCGCACACTGTACAACAACTACGACAACCCCAACCGAGACTTCCTCCTTGAGGCATTTTATGAGCATCTTGTAGGCCATGATATTTGTGGCCATTTTTGTCACGATGTCACTAATCCATTTGATGATGATTCTGTGTGTCCCCCTTTCAGTGCCGTATTTCTTGTTCATCTCCTCCTCAAGTGCTTTCTCCTTTGATTTGTCATCGAGAAATTGTGCGGGATCCATGTTCAGTGATGGCAGCCTTGTAATGTACATGATGAGCTCTATGTCTACCATGACGAGCTTGTCTAGCCATATATCTCCACCATGTGTGACCGCTATCAATTGTTTGAAACAACTTCTTTCATACTATCCTTTTCAAAAGTGTTGAAGTTCTAGCAGACCTAAAATCCTAGTTTTTGCCAATCCGGCTACCCACTGGAGTGGTTGATTAACCAATTCCCCAAATGCATCTAGACCCACAGTCTATAGGTAGACTTTCTTCACGAACTCAAGGAAATTTTCTATGTCCATTACATCATGGTCAGAGTATTTTATCTTCTTGACAAAACCTAGCAAGTCTGATTTCACCCATACCCCTTCTGGTATACATGGAAAAATAATGGTTGCGATGGGTTTCTTGCGTAGTGACCTAGGTACCTGTTGCTTATCCTTTTTAGTTGGTGGATGACTTGAGGTTCCAGCCTCCATTGGTCATTCTTCATTATACTATTATGGCCATCCCGTGACATATTCCACTTCTCCCTCCCGTGGATGGTCTGACACGATATTTTGTGACTCATCTGGCTCGGTCGCTGCTTCCTGATTTGTAGTCATTCCATTAACTCTCAGAGCTTCTTTAGGGTTCTATGGTTGCGCCTGACTTCCTATGCCCTGGTTATGTTGATCCTGTTCCTCTATCGGCATATGCACGTTCATTCCCTTCATGCTTTCTGCTGGGTTTCTTCTACAATAGGTGTAGGGTTAATTGGTGTTGTATCCGATGATGGGATTTCATCGACATTGACGACCTCTGGTGGCTGTTGTTCACTTTTCTGTGATTGTACATGTGCCCTGGTCCTAGCTTTGGAGTGTATGGAAGTCTGGGTCAGTTCTTCTTGTTTGGATCATTCCATGGTGGTGAAATTTGATCATCTATTGAGTACAGTATTCTCTGTAACCTCTGTGACTTTGCTTTGTGCTTCATAAGCTCTATCGCTCTCTGTCTCTTCTTATTTCATAATAGGATTTTGGCTCCTGCGTCCCTGATTTGTATGGGAATCATATGAATCTTGTCGAAGATGCTACCTTTATTACAGATTCAATGAACCTCTAGTTCCTTCGTACTTTCCATTACTCTCCCTTGCCATCTCCAGTTGGCATGATTAATGCGACATCTCGTCGGTCATTTCTGGCATTCAAGTTCACTTGTCTTCGTCCTTTAATAATTATTTTTTCGTCTTTACCTTTCCCACTTGTTTCCATTTTGAACGGACCATTGGTATTTTCCTCGCTGGTTTTGTATTCCTAAGTGTGTGTGTTTTTTCTCCTTTTGATGAGTTGTACCTCTGTTGGTACCATTTAATATCATGTTTTTGTTTCTCTCTCTTTTTTTTTTTTGAGCAATGACTTTCAAGTTATGGATGGTTGACTATCCTTGTACAGCTTCAGTTGGCTCCCATTGATCATCCCTCTAATTTATGCGCCTCCTAGGTCTTTCAACTGTATGTCTCCCTCATCTATGACATTTTTTACTTCGTACGACCCTAACTAGTGCATTCTGATTTTTCCTGGATGCTGAATGGATTTGTTGTCATACATCAATACTAAGTATCCTTCCTTGAAAGTTTCTTCTTGATATGTTTTTCATGTCACACTTTGTCCCTTTCCTTCTAAACTTGTTGGTGGAACCCTGCTAGGATCTTATCTTCCTCCATGATAATCAATTGATTCAGCTTGTCTTGAACTGTGCTTTGTTCTGTCATGTGTGTAATCGTTGCTACATGCAGACTGGGTACTAAAAATTCTAATGGAACCATTGCTTCTTGTCCATATACCAATCTGAATGGCGTGTGTCCTGTCAACTTCTTGCATGTGGTCTTGTATGACCACAATACTGCTGGTATTTTGAGGTCCCAATCATCCCTTCTGACATTAAATATCTTTGTCAGTGCATTCTCAAGGATTTTGTTAAATGATTTTATTGTTCCATTTTTCCATGGATGATATGGTGTTCTCTTTTGATGGAGGACTACAAAATCTTCATTCACATCCTTAATAGTGTTGTTAATGAAGTGAGTGCCTTGGTCGCTCATCAAAAAATTTGGGCAATAAAATCTAGTGATTACTTGCTCAAATAGAAAGTGTGTTGTTGTTTCTGCACTGCAATCCTTTACTGGTGTTGCTTCCACCTATCTAGTCATGTATTCTTTTGTGGTGATAATGTACCTTTCTCCTGTTATTTTGACTGGTGGTTTAATTGGTACCATAAAGTCAGTTTCCCATTTTTCGAATACTTGTAAAGTCACCTGTGGTCGTAATGGCATCTCGTCCCTTCTATTGGGTTTACCAACTGTCTGACAGAAATCCCATCTCTGGTAGTACTCTTTCGAGTCTCTGTGAATGTTCGTCCACCATAGTCCTATGTGCAATACCTTCTATGTGGTAGATTTTCTTGCATAATTTCCTCCTGCTATTCCCTCATGGGCTTCTGCTAAAACCTGTGGTATTTCATTTTCTAACACATATCTCCGCAAGATGCTATCTGCGCCCATTTTGCATAAATTCCATGTGATCAACTAATAGTCTATAGCCCGGTCTACTAGGTTTTTCTTCTACGCAGTGTTATATTCTTGTGGCACAGTACATGTACTCAAGTACTAGATAATATCTGCAAAGTATTCATCTGCGATATGGACTGAAAATAACTGTGTGTCTGGAAAGTTGCCTTCTAAGTTTGTAGGTTCTTTGTCGTTCCTGACCCTTGATAAGTGGTCAAGTCCTGCATTCATCTTTCCTGGCTTGACTATTACTTCAAAATCAAACTCTTGAAACAATAATAACCATCGACTAATTCTCCCCCCCAACATTGGCTTGTTGAATAGGTATTTAAGGGCTGAGTGATCTATGAACATCTTAAAGTGTTTTCGCAGTAATTAATGTCTAAATTTCTATAGTGTGTAGACCATAGCTAGGCCTTCCCTCTTTGTAGTGTTGTAGTTCTGCTATGATTCTAACATCTTTTTGCTTCCAAATGCTATAGGATGGTCCAAATCTCTTTCTCCTTGTTGCACCAGAATATATCCAAGTTTTATGGTTGATGCATCTACATGTACATGGAATGTCTTCTCCCAGTCTGTAAATACTTGTAGTGGCACGATGACCATCTTTTCTTTCATCATATCCAGACCATGTTGATAATATTTATTCCACTGAAACTTTGTATCTTTCCTTAACAATTTCTCCATTGGCATAGTAATATGCACGTATCCTTTGATAAACTTTATGTAGTATATCATGTGTTCCAATGTCGCTCTTAGTTGATGGATTGTCTTTGGTGGTGGCAAGTTAACAATTACTGCAATCTTTGTAATATCTACTAGTAAACCTTTCTTGCACACTATGCAGCCCAATAGTATCCCAAACGGTGTTCCGAATATACATTTCTTAATGTTTAATGATATTTGGCACAACCTGCATCTTTCCAACGTCAACCGTAAGATCTCTACATGGTCTTTTAAGAGACTATATACTGTCCAATCATCCAAGTATACCTCTATAAAATGGTGGTTAAACTCCTTCAATGCAACGATGACTACTCTGGAAACTATTGTTGGTGCATTCTTCAGTCCAAATGGCATGACTGTGTACTGGTAGGATCCTCATTCTATAGAAAAAGTGGTCTTGTATCTGTCTTCATGTGCTATCTTGATCTGGTGGTAGCTTGAGAATCCATCAGTGAATGAGTAAACTTCGTGTCCTCCTACGTTCTCCAACACTTCATCTATGAAAGGTGTAGGGAATGAGTCATGTAGGAATGCATCATTCAACTTCCTCAAGTAGACGCATATTCTTATCCCATCTTGTTTTTTCTCCTGAAATACCATTGGGCTTATCCATTCTGATTCTTCCACTAGTTCTATGATTACAACTTCGATCATTCTATCGATCTCAACTTTAAATTTCTGATTATATATTAGGTTTAGTTTGTATGGTTGTTGTCTGATTGGTCGTGATTCAACTCTGAGTGGTATCTTCATTTTCCCTACATCACCTGCTATACCCTTCATTTATGTAAATATTGTGGGAAACACATCACTGTACTCATGCAGTAAATTTTTTATGATTTCTATTGTTTGTTCATCCCAATAGTCTCCAATGCTGGCCATTTTAGGATTCTCAACTATGCCAATGTTCAATTTCTTCACCTTGATCGGTGCATCAATCACTTCTGATTCTAAAGGTAGACCCTCTAATTCTCTTTCGCCTTCCACTTACTCGATCTGAATATCACATAGATTGTCTTCATCTTGTGCTTCTTCATGTACATGATAGCATGACAACAATTCTTTTATTGTATGTCTATTCCACTGCTTTTTTTCTGTTATGAGTTCAAATTCTAGTTTCATGATGAATATCACCCCTCTTATCTACTTAAGAGTTGCATCTATGTTGGGGTTCTCATGCTCAAATTAGAAAGTGACTGTAAAATTTTGTTATAATATTGTCCATCTTGCAGTTCCTCTGCATAGTTCCTCTGCGCAGTTTCTGGTCTGTATACTAGTTTGTTGGTATGCCCTCTAAGGTATGTAAAAAATGATGAGTTCATTCCTCTAGGGGTATTATTTTCCACAGTTCTTTGCACTTCTCCAAGTGTCCCATTGGTGCCCTTTTTCCATCGTACTTATGTGGCTTGTTTCTTTTCTATTCTTCGTCGAACCTTATGCTCAGTAATCGCTTACATTGGTACCAATCCTTGATTTTTTCCTTATGTGTGCCCCACCATCTTGCAGGTGTGGCCTTGAGTGCTATATTGAGTGATAAGAGTCTATGATTTTC
>JASDQU010505642.1:26328-41577 GCA_032191745.1 Picea mariana | reverse complement strand
CACTTCATCCTCATACTATGCCAAGACTACTTCTATATCATTCACTATGTGGAAATTAGGTGGTTCCCTTATCTCCGCGCCTACCCATCTTACTGCGCGATCTATTCTTGCGCACCTTCTTGTGGAAACTTTGTGTAGCCTTTGTTTCCATTTCTCTAAACCGACATCTGAGTCTGTTGCACATGAATTAATGCTACACCAACTGAGTATCCCATATGCAGTTGGGTTTACGTAATCCTCATCACGTGCAGTTTTTCTATACAACTGGCCAATTTCCTCCAAGTCTAAACATGTAGGTTCTATAAACCTCTCTCCTTCTGATGGGTCTAATGGCGCGATGACCCTCTATTCTCCTGACTCAAATGTCATTTTTTGTGTCTTCAAATTGATTATGGCCTGGTTATCAAACACCCAATCCAAGCCAAGAAACGTTGGGTATGGTGTTGTGTTGTCTACTATTTCAATTACTTGAAAGTCTGCTTTAGTGCGCACTCCATCGAGGTCTACTGTCACTCCTTTCAGTCTACCAATTGGTATAACTTTGTGTTGGTTTGCTAGTTTCAGTTGAACTGGTGAATATCCTAATGTGGTCTCTCCCATAAATTTCCATGTCTTCTTTGGTAATACATTGACTTCAGATCCTAGATCCAGTATGATATATCCCATGTTGAAATCTCTGATGTTGGCATTCAGCCTGAACTCCCTACTTGTTCTTCTCCTTGTATGTAGGTGATTCACTATTTTATGTTTTAGTTTTCATTTTGTCTCGATGCTATGTTTTTCTAATATGTTTTGCAATATTTTGACAGCTGATGGATCATTCAATAGTTTTACACATGATTGCAAAAATCCTTTGATTGTACTTACTTGTCCCATGGGCTGCATTTCCTTGGTATGATCCAATATTGGAGGCATATCATACTCCAATTTTTCCTTTCTTTGTTGCACAGTTGAAGTTGACGCATTGTCTTGCTTCAATAATTATTGTTTGGCTTGCTTAAATGTGTCCTTCTCGTTCTACGCATAAAACTGTCTCCTCGGTTTGACATTCTTCTTCACTCACTGGTGTTGTACTGGTTCTTGTTGAGCTGTATCATTTCCTGTTTTATCTCCTCTACATGTAACTATGTTGATGTTTCATCCTTCATCCCTCATTTCTGTTCAAATCCATTGAACGTTTTGATTTTTCTAATTACTCTTTTCCTGGATCTTTACTAATAGTGTCGGACATTCTTCTGTATCATGGTCTGATGGGCGACAATACATACAAGTTTCTGGTCGAAGTAGACATTCCCTTGCATAATGTCCCAGTTGTTGACAGTTATGACATACCATTGGCCCTCTACCTTTTCCAAAACCTCCTCTCACTCGTCCTCCACCTCTGTAGCTAGCTCGATCTCCTCTCAGCGCATTATACTGAGGCACATGATTATACTGTGCGGTATTGTACTCAGGTTGCGTTGTGTTTTACTATGGGTGTGTGGTATTATATGGTTGTTTTGCAGTATTATATTGTTGTGGTGCAGCATTGTATGGGGCTGGAACTTGGTTAAATTGTGGTGCATCTTGCCCAGTCATCATTTCTTCTTGCACCCTATATGCGTTTGATGTCCTGTCTCGCATAAAATCCCTAGTTCTATAATCTTTGTCATTATGGCCCACTGACTTGAAAAAGTTGCAATATGAACTCTTTGGGACTGTCTGGTATTTCTGCATCATTGGGAAATGATATGGATCATGACCTGGTTTCTTACAGATCTTGCACCATAGTCCTCATGTTGGTAATGGATTTGGCATTCCTACTTACATATACTGTGTGAATGTTGGACATTCATTCTTGTGGTGTGCTTCCATCCTGCATGTGGTACACCAAATGACTTCTCATTTGTCCTTGGTTTTGTTCTGGTTTAGCTGGAACATTAAGTTCTTAAAATCCTCCTTTATCTCTTTAATGGATGGATCCCTCTATTGATATTGGTTTTCCTCCAGTTGCAGGGTTGCCTGCAGAGCCTATACCTGTGTCTGAAACTTCTGCTGTCGCAATGGGTATTTTAAGTGTGGTAGCAGTGATTTGATGAACAAGTTTCTGTGTTGCATATAGATCATGAGATATTTCAACTTTCCTTTCATTCGCTTGAATACCTGGTCAATATACCATACAGATTCTCCTAGTTTCTGTCTAATTTCTATCATCTCATTCATGTACTGATCTTATGAACTTGGCTTTTGGAACTCATCTATCATTAATTTCTTGATGTTTGCATTCATTCCAGTTGTCCCTGGTGGATTTTTTATATCTAAACTCATATACCAATCCAGTGCGCGATCCCTCAGTGTAATCACTAGCTGTGCAAGTTTAGTATCTTCTTTTGTGATCTGTTTTGCTTCCCAAATCTTCTCACAAATAAACAAATGTTTTTTCTGATCTTTCGACGTTTCTCCTTTGAATTCTGGTAACCTGATGGTGGGATCGTGTCTTGCCATCCTGAACACTGAACTACTACCTCTGCATGATGTAGATACTTGACTAGTACTGCCTGAACTAGGTCCTCTAGTTGTTGTGCCTTGTGTAGATGTACTTCTTGCTGTCTTTCTTCCTCTGAAATGCGGTTGCCTAAATGGTAGTGTTCTCTTTGGTGTATTAGTTGCACATGGGTATATAGGTTCCACACTGACATTAATATGGATAGGATTTTTGCCTTCCCTTCCCGCTCTTGGACCTCTTGTATTCCTCTCATATGTTGCGCACAAGATTTCCTCAGTCTTCTCCATAGCCCGAAGATCCTCTACCTCTTCTTCATCACTCACCAAGCCTTCCCTCACGACTATGGCTCTCTTCCTATTGCTCACCTTGTATTGGTAGGGTACTCCGCTATGCATATTTCCATCTATTGCCATGATCCACTTGATCTAGTCGTCGTCCATCATAATTGGGTCCAAGGGTTCCTCCTTCCATTTCTCCTCTTTCTGTCATTGCTTCCCCCCTTCCCCCATGCACGCAGGGAAGTTTAGTTGTCTAAATCCATCGTCATTACCCCTTTGTTGTATAGTAGTATCTTAATAGAAGTATACAACGAGCTAATATACCTTCCTCGAGTCCCACATAGAAAATCTTGCTCTGGTGCGCTATACGAATTTGTTGTATCTACTGCAAACTCTATTATAAAGCCTGCTACAATACTATCGAGCCAAAAATCTATTGCATGGGTGAAGTTGTTGCTCACCTACTATAACTGCTCAATCTGTATTGAGGTCCACTCTAACTGTCAGATACAGTTCGTTGCATGGTTATCCTTCAACCTTAGTATCCACTCCTGTAATAAGTGTTGATAATCATAGAAAAATACTTCATGCAAATGAGTAAACACATATTTCTCAAGATATTTGTGCGGTGTTACTGTAGGGTTTCTGTTATCTTTCTATGAAAACTCTAGTTATTTTGTCTTCAACTAGCTTTTGATCTTTGCTTTTGTGGGATTCCATGGTCTCAACATCCCTTTCTAGTGGCTCATTATTTTCTCCTTCTCCTCATTCTCTTGAGTATTATCTTGACCCACCTCCCACATATCTTACATATCCTTTAACAAATTTTCAACAGATATCATCTACTCAATCCTCTACTATTCCAATCAATGACAACAAAACCATTTGTTGATTATTATTCTTCTTTGAGTTTATACCTTTATCTTGAGTGACCTAGGGTTCATGTATGTTTGGGGTTCCAACAAAACCTCTAAAGGTATTGACCCTCCTGGTAACCTAGAAGGAAACGAAACACACAGAGTGTACTACGCAGTCTCACCCGAGATAGTCTTAGTGGGTGGCTGCAATACTCATGTGTTTGCAGCCCAGGATTGAGTGGAGATATGGGAAATGGGCGTTGAGGGTTCTACTAACTTATTAATGCAATAAAATTCCATTCACGATCATACATGCCATATAATCAACTCATTTGGAATGTAAAGAAACAACTATTGAAGACAGTAAATAAGTACATGCATTCAATCACATCACACAGGTTTTACCATGGTTCACCCCCCGGGCTACGTCCACAAAGATCTAGCTCTTAGCTCTTTTATTATAGTAGTTCCAAAAATACAGCACCACGTGCTTTACAATTCTTCTCAGTTGGGTCGAGATCTATTGTGAGCCGGATTATATCACACCAGGCTCCTCAGCCTATGATCTAATCCTCAAGACCCTCCCTCGTTACTCTTCTCTAGCTCAACAACTACAAAATTAGGTCGTATATCAAAATATTACAACTTGTTATCAAAACATGACTCCTCTCGTCTCTACTTCTCCGCTCTCTTTTCGCTAACCCCTTCTATGATACCTAGGTATCTATATTTATACAATCCTAGCTCACCGACCATTACAATACATTGCAAAAACCCTAACCCTAACGTCGTTAGGTCTTCCATGCATGCACGCGTGCTGCTATTCCTTTCAGTTGTCGCTTCCCTTGTGCATGCCATCTTTCTAAAAATAACCTTTCTTTCCACTTTGGTCTGCTTCCAACAAGGCTTATATTCAAAGGATCTTTTTCATGCACTACTTGCATTTAGTGCATGTGAAAGACACATAGGGTCATTGGTTCGTGAACATGTTCTTCATCCGAGTTCATGTTGATTGATGAGAGATTCCTTAATTCTCTCATTTCAATGGTTCTCCTTCCATTGACTTCATCTCATATATTCTGGAAACTAGGTCTGGAGGCCTATAAGTACCTACAGGCTTGTAGTCATCAGTGGCAGGTTCTCCTGCCATCAACAGTTGGGAATACATCAATGTCTCATGATCGATGGATTCTTCAAGTTTTCAACCTCAAAACGTTTATTCACACTTGTAAGAATGTACTCAGTGCCTTGATACCTACTTTCATTATCGGTAGGTTTTCTCACATTTGTTAATGATATACCTTAATGACCGGTAATCAAATGAAGTCTCATTGTGTTTGACCTCAAATATTTTATTCACATGATGTAGACTTTCACCTTTGGTGGATCGTGTAGAAGACTTGAAGACATCAACTTATGGTAGCATATTTCCTAAGTTGTTGATATCATTCATTGGACCAATACCTATATGACTTCAGTGATCATGGGAGATCAGATTGTACTCCATTGTATACAAATATCTTCAGATTGATTTTGAGACTGATTTTCACTGGGCCTTGTTCATTACTATGACAACCTATGGAATGTATCTACTTTGTATTTCCTATTCATGGCCATGAAAAGTTGTTTGGTATATTTCCACATGGATATGCAGTGTAATTTAGATTGGAAACCATATGTACAAATTCATTATGGATTGTAATATTCTCATGAGAAAATAGTTTGTCCAGTTGGGTCTCCATTACTCCACTTCCGGGAATTATAATGTATTTCAGCCATCGAAGATACTCCTCGGACCTCACACATTAGGGAGCATATGTTAAGAAAGATTTTCCTCACCCCATGTAACTTGCTCAAAATGCCTTTTCCATTTCCCTATGCAGACTTGAAGTCCCCTTTTCACTTCCCAGAGATAGAAAACATATTTTTACACATATACGTGCCCTATCAGTTATACAACATGCGTATACGTAGGTTGCACCACTACAACCCGCATACATCGCGTTTGGTGCTCAAAATTAAAAATTGTGTCAGGTTTCGATGTCATGTCATGAGATCCATGATCCTTGACCTTCCATATACTGGAAATGTTCCGACTCGGCCCTTTAGTTCCATTTGAAGGATATAAATGGGCCATATCCAAACCGTGTAAGAGGAGAGAATTCAACTTTTAAGAGAAAAGTTTCTCTGGAGAAATTATTCACTTCATATTGAGTCTGCATCCCTTTGTCCTTTAAAGTATGAACACATTGTTTAGCCCCAAAGCTCTTCCCTCTTTGATAAAGAACCTCATTGTCTCTCTTATATGTTCCTGCCTTTGGTGCAAGATTGAAGTGGTGGAGGCCCATCTGGAAGGGACTTATTTTCTTGGTTCTGAGACGTTCCGACATGGAAGTTTGCCATTCATACACTTCTATTGATCATATTTTAATAGAAATACTCTTTTCTCATCCAATCAATATCTTGCAAATATTTGAATTGTTATTCCATGGGCATATTTGTTATGAATGTTGACAGATTATGGTATTATATGTGCTAACAATATATATTATCACCATAAGATTGTGCATCGTGGTTGTTGAGGACAAGTTGTAGGTATAATGATTTGAGTCAAGTGCTCAACGGTGGTCTTCATCAAATGTCCAAACGAGGTAGGCTCTTTATATTTTCTTGTTATCATTTTCATTTATATAACATACTTGGGATTAGAGTTGATTTCTGAAGTCATTCCATCTATTGTGTTTTACCCCTTTCCATAGAGTGATTTTCCTCATAACAGGGAGAAACAATAAAAGTCAGATAATAATGATGAGGGGGGAAAGGATGAGAAAATGAAGGTGAAATTTCCTTGAAATATTTGTAATGAAGATCAACTTACTCATAAATTCCTGAAAATGGAAGAAGCCTAGTGTCTCATTAAGTTGAATCAACAACAACAACCTGTTGTGTTGAAAAACCCTTTCCCATAAGGGAAAAATTTGCAAGTTGGTTCTTCCAACTTCAACCCACAAGGGGGAAATTAAATTCATCCCCCCTCTGAAGGATATAAAGGAGTAGTAAACATTCTTGACCATTCGAAGCTAAAAGATGTAGATTTGTTGACGAGAAATCAAAATTATGACAATCCAGAGTCGACTGAAAAGGGTAAGAAAATTTTAGAAGAGCAGACCCCTCTCCACATAGAGAATCCTGATAAAGAGACAATGTTGCACATACCTAAGGGAGTTTACAAAAGGAAAATTCATAACCCTAATGCAATAGATGCTCCCAATTATTCAATTGTTGAGGATTTGGCTCAAACACCTTGTGCAATTTCCACTTTGGAAGTGCTCCAAAGTTTCCCATCGCAGCGCACTGCATTGTTATCTTCCATAGGAGTTGTTGAATTTTCTAGTGAGATCGTAATAAATTTTTATGCTACTTATGTGAGGCCAGTCCTTTCATATCCTGTATCCTTTCAGATTGGGGTTGTGTGAAGCAATATTTCAGTAAATAGAACCGTTGTTTATGAAGGTGCTTCCACATGTGTGATTTCTTTGTCATGTTGGAAAGCTATCGATTCTCCTGAGCTTACCCATTCTCCTACATTCTTGAATACCTTCGATGGACATTTGTTTCAACAACATGGTATGATTACTTCATGTCTGGATACACTAGGGGGAAAGTTTGTTAGCATTGAGGTTGAAGTAGTCGATGTGTCACTCGACTATAATCTCTTGTTAGGGAGAAGTTGGACATATGCCATGAGGACTATCATTTCAAAAAAAATTTGAATTATATGTTTTCCCCATGAGGAAATAATCGTGACCATTGATCACATGGCATAAAACCTTTTTGATGCAACAAATAATCCCGGGACTACTGTCCCTTGGATTGAAAACTCTCAGGTGGCCACTGAGAGAATCAGTTGTGGGATGTACCCCTCTCTTATGGGATCTTTTGAATTCCCTGCATCGATTTCATATATTAATGCTACTCGATTTAATAAGGTCACTTCTCTTAGAACATCTTATATGAAATACCCATGGACCCTTCCCTCTCCATCTACTATGGTTGAAGGTCAAGTTCATGTCGAGATGGTAAAAACATTTTCTACAAAAGAAGTAGCTTATCAAGACATTCAATGGGCCATGACAGACCCAGATCAAACTCCAGAAGTCACTAAGGAGGATGGTCTCTTTCCTGAGCCTATTTTGGCTCAAAATTCTCCAATATCACAAGACTATTTGGATACCATCTTTCCTTAAGATGAAGCAATCATCGAGGCAATGGTTGGAGATGAAAGGCTTTGGGAGGATTTGCATCATAGATCATATTTCCTCCCTGAACTCAGTAAAAAATAGAGAGTGGAGAGTCAAATTCAACCATAGTTGGAAGTGTTGATGGGGTAGTCAATCCCTTGGTTAGACATGGTGTATATGACTATGGAAACATGGCTAGTATATCAGAGATGAACCTGGTCAAAATTTCTAAGAATCCTAATATTATAAAAAATGTATTTATTGGAGAAGAATTCTCATAGGATGAGATCAATCAATATATTATGTTATTTAAGGAGTTATGAGATGTGTTTGCATGGTATTACAAGGAAATTCCTGTCATTGATCCTCTAATAGTTCAACACGAAATTCGAACCTATGAAAATAAAATGTCGGTTCGACAAAAGTTGAGTCTTGTGAACCCAAGAAAGGTAGCAACAATAAAATTAGAAGTGGAAAAGTTTCTTAACACAGGCTTTATCTACGTAGTTCCTCTCACATAATGGGTCTCCAACCCTGTTCCCATTGATAAGAAGCAGGGAAAAATCTGTGTTTGCATGGATTTTAGGGACTTGAATAAGGCATGTCCTAAAGATAACTTCCTAACACCATTCATTGATTAGATATTGGATGAGTGTTAAGGGAGTGAAATATTCTTGTTTATGGATGATTTTTCTAGCTACAACCAAATTGAAATTCATCCATAAGACCAACACAAAACGACCTTCATATGTCCTTGGGGAACTTTCGCTTACATGAAAATTTCGTTTGGTCTTAAAAATGTTGGTGCAACATTCCAATGGGCCATGATGTTCACTTTTCATGACTTAAATAATATAGTGGATGAATACTTAGATGATCTCTTGGATCACTCCCACAAGAGGGCCCAACATCTCTTACACCTCCGCTTAGTTTTTCAATGATGTCGTTTTATAGGATATGCTTGAATCTAGACAAGTGTATTTATTGTGTGACCTCTGGTCATCTTTTGGGATTCATAATTTCGACAAAAGGGATCATGATTGACCCTTTTAAGGTTGAGGTAATCACTTAGTTTCCTCCCCCATGTATAATCAGACAACTTCAGAGCCTACAAGGAAAGGAGAATTTTCTCAAGCGTTTTGTCCCGAACTATGCTAACATGACAAAGGGATTTATGCACCTTTTGAAGAAAGGGGTATTGTTCTGTTGGGATGAAGATGCACAACGTTATTTTGATGATTTAAATAAGGTGTTGGTTTCAAATCCATTTTTGATTCCCCTTCATTAAAATCGAGACTACTTGTTGTATTTGGAAGCAATTGAGTCTTTGATCGGAACGGTTCTAGTTTAGGAGGATGATGAGCTCCAAGATAATTCCATCTATTACTTGATATGCACTCTCATGGGTCCTAAACTTAGATATTCACATGTAGAGAAACTGGCATTGGTATATTTTCATGTTGTCCAATGACTCCAACATTACATTCTATTATAAAAGACAACTGTTGTTTCCATGGTCAATCCATTTCAATATGTGTTTACAAGGAGAATTATCGGAGGGAAGTACAACAAGTAGATTGTTTTGTTTCAAGAGTTTGACTTGGACTTTTCATCTGCAAAATCTAAGAAGTGTTTGGTCTTCGCGAAGTTAATGTCATATTTTCTAGTAGAGAACAATAAAGACAAGATGACAGACTCATTTTTGGATGAACACGTTTTCCTTATCTCTTCATCCAATCCGTGGTATGGAGATATCCTTGTATATCTCCAAACTCTAAGGTTCCCTCCAAACTGCTCGTGATATGAGTGGCAACGGATCCATCATATGGAAAAAAACTACCTCATTATCACTGACACTTTGTATCGACAAGGGGTGGAATCAATCCTTAGGCATTTCTTAACTCTTAAATAAGTGGAGGTTGTTTTTAATGACTACCATAGCAGAGCGTGTGGTGGTCATATCTCTAGGTTAGAAACAACCCCCAAAAAATTGCGCGCATGATACATTTGGCCTATGATCTTTAAAGATTATGTTGAAGCGATAAAAAATTGTTATCCATGCCAAATTTTCACTAAGAAAATGTGTGCACATCCTGCTCCAATGTTTCTCGTTATCACTGTTGGCCCCTTCACCAAGTGGGGGGTGGATTTTATGGCATGCCACCTAGATTCGGATAGGAGGCATCGTTACATTATCATAGCCATCGACTAATTTACTAAGTGGGATGAGGCTATGCCAACATTTTTCAGTGATGGGGATACAAAAACACTTTTCATATTCAATCAGGTCATCGCTAGGTTCATAGTTTCGAGAGATATTGTCACTAGCCAAGCAAGTCACTTTTAGAATCGCATGATGTCAGAATTAGCATCGAAACTGGGCTTTAGGAAGGAACACTCCTCTCCCTACTATCCCTAGGATAACAGTTAGGTTGAAGCCGTGAACAAATCATTGAAAATGATTTTAAGAAGAATGGCAAATTCAATGCGAACCAACTGGGAATTGGTGCTTTATCCAACCTTATGGGATTATAGAATCTCAGTGAAAATTGTTATTGGTTTCTCGTTGTTTCATATCATTCATGAAGTGGAGGAAGTTTTTCCTATTGAATGTGAAGTTCCTTCCCTCATATTAGCAGTCAATATCCTTCCAGACATGACTTCACTCGAAGAAAACTTGGTTTACCTTAAACATCTCGATGAGAAACTTCGAGATGTAGCTTTAGCGAATGAAGCACATAAGAAACAAGTCAAGTCCCAATAGGATAATTCTATTTGTCTTGGGGTGTTATCCAAGGGAGATATTTTATTTGTCTACAACTAGGACAAGGATGCATTAGGGGCAAGAAAGGTCAGCCCCATGTGGTTCGGCCCTTATATTGTGCGACGGGTTTTAGAGAAAGGATCCTATGAGCTCATTTTTTTTTAAGGCAATGTGTTTTCTGAGCCCAGAAATGGGCTCTACTTGAATAAGTACTATGCTTAAGCTCAAATATTGACCATTAGTGCTCTTGTATTTATTTTCTATATTGTACATAGGTTTGTTTATGGTTTTGGGCTGTGATGGGGGCAAGGTAGGAGGGGAAAGAAGCATCTCCTTTAACTTATGGAAGGAGGGTTGACAATCAACATCCCACTCAAATGGAATCTCCTTCTTTAGGAGACAGTTTAGGGGACTTGAGAGTCCTTTTGTTGCATTAGTGATTGATATGCTTATGTTGTGTTGTAGATTCCTGAGGAGTCATTGATTTACTTTGGATTCGCAAATGGCGCCAGTCGTAATACTCGACACCTAGCATCTGTTGCTTGGGTGATTTATTCTCTCTCTAGGAAGTTAGTGTCTGATTATAGCATTGTTATTGAGATTTTGTGAGATGCGTTTTCTGATGGTATTTATCACCTTCAAGTATTCATGGATTCAAAATTGGTGGTTTCACAATTAAATGGTATTTATCGATTTCGAGATCTGGTGCTATTACAGTTTTTCCTTAGGGCATGTCTTCTGGAATTGTCTTTTGAGTTTATTACTTATGAACATGTTCCTAGGAGAGATAATGAATTAGTTGATGCCTATGCTAATTATGTGTCATATTGGAATTCATATCACTGATAAAGTAAAACACACACATACATATGTAAATATACACATTTGCAGGTAAAATACAAAATGTATATAACACACAAAAATAATATATATATCAAAATGAGATCCATCGAATCCAAAGTATGGGGCCTCCTAGCCCTTGAAGGTCATAAAATGTTATACAGGTACAAAATTGTGCTATGAGAACACAATATGCCTAGGCCCAAGGCTGGTGAACTCTATCATAACAAACAATGGCGTTTCCCAAACACTGGAACATTCATACCCATGACTTAGGTACTCCCACGAAATATCGTTGCATGCCTACGGGGAGGTCATTAATAGTATCCATAAACACATTGCGCATGAGGGCCTCAAAGTTTTGTCCCACACTACACAAGTTCATCGTTGCATCATCGCTCAGTCCTGTCTCCTCTAGGCCTCTTCAGCTATGTCGCTGGACATTCACTGGTCTCATGAGTGCTCTATCTGCATAAAAGAAAAGTACTTTTTAGTATTTTGGGTCTCACAAAAAGATATAAATAGTTATATTTTAAAAAATTAAAAATGAAATAACATGAAATGAAAGTTACCTATATCCTTTAGTTCATATCCGACAGGGATTATGATGTTCAGGTCATTGGTGAAATCGATGCATGCATATGGGTAGTCCTCATTGAAGGGAGTTTGTCTCTCCCACCAACCAAATAAGTCATCATCAAATGGATTGTACATTTTTACACCTCCTAAGAGAGATATAGGATCGGTCCATCGAACATGGTAGGACATGGTCTCAAGTGTCCTCGTATATGTGTTTACGGGCTCATGATGGGAACCTGATCAAGGAAGAATGTGCATAAGACACTACCGAAGAAAAAAAAATTCACCTTCCTGAGCTTGTAATTGGTCAACGGTTCTTTCATGTTATTGAGCATGGTAGTGCTCCAGTCATACATAGTAGGGCATATGCATTCAACCCCATATTGCATTTGTGCCCATGATGCTAAGTGTAAGGAGTTGGATCCCACGATCTGAACCAAGGTATATAGGATGACTTGGAGACTCAAGTTGGTAATATATTTGATTGGCACTTGAGAGACAATATTCTCAGTGCCAACATCACAATAATCATTGATGAATTCATTGATACTCCAGCTTCCTCCCCGAGATTAGAATTTTGGCACTTCACCTCTCCTCAACAAACCGGTAATGAAGTATATGTATTCAACCATAATTGTCAAAGACTGTCCAATGAGCATGAATTCCTCGTCATCCGGGTTCAAGTAGTCAATTAGGATATTTAGTAATGACCTTTTCGCTCTCATGCCACCAACTTGAAAGAAATTATACATACCACAAGAATGCAGATTATTTTTTTCTTTTTCATTGTCAAACATTGCTCGGTCCACCTCTTCATGTTCATATTCTCCCCAAAGAATAGACATCCTGCTCCATTTCCAAAATTTTTGAGTTAGTTCTTATTTTTTCTAATACTTTTCTAGGAATCTGCATCCTTTAGCTAGAGCAATCGTGGATATCTGCGAATGGTATTTCCACCAGTTGTGGATATCCACGGGTTTCATTATGGAAGCCTGTGGATGCACATAATCGTGTTCAATAAAGTAAATTTACGCTTGAAATTTGAAAGAATTTTAAAAAATAAAGGAATGGAATGCAAGATGAGGATGTAACACTTACTTGTTTAGGGTGGAAAGCACTGGAATTGCTCCAAGCAATGTGTTTTCTCGATTGTCTCTCCAAAGGTTTTGGTCACTTTGGTAGTTTTTTGGGTAAAATGGAAAAATGGAGCGGTAAACAGGTAAATATATCATTATTTATTAAAATTTTGAAAACCCACTTCCTAAATTTTCCTTATTTTTCTACAAATTTTCCACTAATGATAAAAGTTTTGTAGCATTATCCTCTTTTTTGTAGGTCTTTGGACTTTTTCTCCAATACCTTTATCATTGATTAGATGAGTATTTTACAAGACTCTGGGCAGGTAATGTGTTTTTAACTGGAATTTAGGTTAGGGTGCATTTCACTCGAACTTTTCATTATCAGCTACCGTTACCATTTAAACTTAGGTTCAACCCCATTAACAAATGATGAAACCTTTCTCTCTGCTTTAAATCATTGTTCGATTGATGGTATAGCTTACCTTCCATGTGCTCTCTATTATAGAATCATTTTTCATTCAGGCACTGATGCTGCAAGTTTGTCTCTAGGATTGAGGGTCTTGGTTAGTCCCTCCATGAGTTTGTGTTTGAACTTCATGCTTCTTACTCTCTCTCATTCTGACCATTTCCTGCAGGACCCCTATCTTACATTATGGATTCCATAGCTAAGATATTTTCAGACTCCTTAAAATTGAAAATATTATCGAGTGTCGTTGTTCCTTGTGTTGGATTACTAAGAGGGGGGGTGAATCAGTAATAGAGCAATCTAATCCTTTTTAACCATATAATCCAAGCGTTATATCAATGAAGCATTATCATCCAATAACTGTAGAGTAAATAAGCAATGAACAAATGAACAAACATACACATACATAGTACACTAGTGTTTTACGTGGAAACCCAAATCGGGAGAAAACCACTGAATTCTTTTTCTTATATGTCTTGAAGAATTACATTCATTGGAAGCACCAACTTCCTTTGTTTTCTAGCTACAACTCGGAGGAGGCTCCAACCCCCTAGTTTCTTAGGCTACAACCTGAGGGAAGATCCAACTCCCCAATTCTCTGGCTACAACGAAAAGGAGGCTACAACCCCCTATGTTCTTTGGCTACAACCGAAAGGTGGCTACAACCACCCGTCCTTGCCCCGTCCTGCCACCCTAAAGTAGAAGTAGAATGAAAGAACCACTGTCAACCTGTCACTGTGAGATATACCACTGTAAACCTATACCAATAAATTTTAACCATGCATCAACCCCTCAACCTGTAATCAACCTGTACCATAAACAACTGCATTAACCATGCACCAACCTGTACCAAATAACCTGTAATAAACCTATACCATAAACAAGTGCATCCAACCATGTACCAAGTATGTACCAATCATGTGTCAACTACTCATAAACTATGACTCATCAATATGTACCAACATCATCAACTATGCACCTCATGTATGTGCCAACTCATCAACTACTTGTCTCAACCATGTACTCAACAGGTACCTCAACCAAAAGCCCTCATCAAGTATCATCCAAATCTGATTTGTAGCTATGTAATAGACCTATAATGTATAAAGATATGAAACTGATACAAAATGTTCTTCAGTGTGTTTTATGCAATTCCTCCAGGTGTCACTACTTGGAACCTTTCAGAAAAGGAGTTATAGCAAAAATGACATACCTTGCTAAATTTTTTCTTATTCTATAGAGCGACCTTGTAGAGCATGCCCCACACAGAATATTTGTTGAATTGATATAAAACTGTTAAAAATAATACTACTGACTGTACCCTAACCAACACATTTGGTTTCACTGAATTTTGATCTGTCATGAAGAAGTTATGGTGTTTTTACCCAAAACACTTGTTTTTGACTAGTTTCAGGACTAGCCACAAACCCTATTTTCCACGGAGTGTAACTCCAAAAATACAATGACCCACAAGCTGAATTTTTTACCACTGATACTTGGATATGTTTTCTTAATGTTAGAAATTTCATGGTCTGAATCATTATAGAAAAAACGTTATATCAAAAATGATGAGATGACCTGTAAATAACATACCTTAGAAATCACCATCAAAAGAATTTATCCTTCCTTGCATTTCGGCCTTCTTTTCTTCACCTTCCCT
>JASDQU010505642.1:4471-19888 GCA_032191745.1 Picea mariana | reverse complement strand
TCACAGAAATCATACCTTTGAGCTAGGATCTTTTCCATTTCAAAATAGTGGAGTCACCAATTGTTATCTAAATAGTGGAGTCTACATGGTGAAAGATAAGCAGTCTAAAAGTGTCTATCTTTAGTTCACCATCCAAAGCTAGATCTAATCATCATAGTTCACCCAGGGAAGGTGTCTTCATTGTCGTCCCTGACAACGACGCCAAAAATGTTAGCACTAGAAGTTGTTCTTAGAATGATTTAAGAACAAGCCTAATACCCATCGGGATTTGAAAACTTAGATCAATTTTAATTGGGTGGATCAACAAGAAAGAACAAGGAGGACAATAGTCTAATTGTATATTAGTGATCTACCATTGGGCATGGAGTCAAAATCACTATGCAAATTGAAGACAATCAAGATAAATATCAGGTTAAGATTTTATATGATGATGATTAGAATAAAGGAAAGTGAACAATATAAGGAGGTCTACTAAACATAGATCCTCTCTTCAGAATAGATTGCAAAAAAGATTGAATAGAAACAATTATTACCAAGCCATCTCCATTATATCCTTTGTTGCTCAGGGATCCATTAATCAAAGGCAACCTTTGATCCTCAAATCCTTCAATATATTCAATCAAGAAGATAACAAAAGAAATGGGAAAACAAAGAAAACAATATGATAATGTTAAGTACCTGAATAGATCTAAAGATAAATCTGAACAATAAGCCAATAATACACAATATATCCACAGAACAGTATAAAAGAAACCACACTTTATTATTACCAAACCCTTGAGGTAGGGAAACACCATACAATGGATCCTATTATGTAAGGGATCCTCTCCCGTTCACTTGCCTCTTTGAGGGGGCATCCTCCTATTGAGCTACAACTCACAATATAATACTCTCTTCATGTCCCATTACATTGCTTGAACCCCTTTATATAGTGCCACCATCACCTAAGAACATTCTAGAGGAGGAATATTCTAAAAGTAGAACCTTCTAAGAAGTCCTCTTACATTTATTATATCTAACTACCATAATGGGCCTTATTTAATAATATAGTGGACCTAGTCCACCTTACATTGAATGGCCTCCACTATTATCATTATGGGCCCTCTGGGGCCCCCCACTACCTCTATAGCTACCTAACATTCCATCCCCCTTATGAAAGCGTTGTCCTCAACAGTGGATGTACAACCATATACCAGGGTCCCATGGATAAGTGTATACCATAGTGCTGAAGTAGACTAGAGAACCAAGGTCCCATGGATAAGTGTGAACGATAGTGATGAAGTACACTAGAGAACCAAGGTCCTATTGAGAAATCAAAGCCACCATGCTGAAGTAGTTCAACTGCCATTGTAAACCAGGTCCTATGTCCAAGTGCTCATATAACTTCCACAAAGAAGATATAGACACCCAATAACCAACTAAAAATGATGCTCCCAATACTGACACCTATCATGTGGATCCAAATAAGAATATTCAGCCACATAGTGGGAAAGGGTCAATGCTGAATCTAGAAGGAGTAATAACGTTGTATAATATGTAGGTAAACGTTGGTAATCATAACTAGCTCCTGATGTGAGACATTGATGTTCTCTACAGAAGGTGGAGTAGAGTCATCAAATAAAATATGGAAGTGGTTGTCATCCCAGAAATGACAACTATCCATATACCAATCATCGCAATCGACCTCAAAATCATACCAAGCATATATTTCTTGATTATATTCATCTCTGAGGTCCGCCATAAGAAATATCTCCTACATTCTATCCAATGAATCTTGAATACTATGAAAAATATCATTGAGGTCGTCTGTGAGGCCATCTGTGAGGCCATCTACAAAGTCATCCAATCTGTCATGCAATGTGTCAAACAATTGGGCTATGAATGCTTCAATAATGTGTAGAATATCCTTGAGGGTTTGAGAAGAAATAGCCATATGAGCATCCTATGAAAATTTATGAACTTTGCAGTCCTACTTCCATCATGTAAAAACACCCAAAAAATAGAACAACAAATTACTGCAGAAAATCGCAGCATTTTCCGGAAAAACCCTTAAAAACTGCTGAATTTAAAATGCTCATAACTTCACTTCTCGGACTCCGTTTCTGCTGACGTTTTTTTTTAAATTCGGTGATATTGTGAGAGGAAATAAGATATTTAATTTTTTGGGGAAAATTTGTCCTCCAGATGCTACAGAAATAAAAACAATCGCGCCGTCGTCTGCGGAAAAAGCCCTGAAAATTTGCAGATTTTAAAACTTCAATATCTTGACTTCCCGGACTCCATTTTAGAAGATTTGGTATTTAAAATTGGGTGTTTTTCTGAGAGGAAATCAGATATACAACCTGTTTTTGCAAAATTTGCACAAAAATATACCAAAATTGTCTGGAATGTCGCGGCTTACTTTTTCCTTCTCTGAAAAACATCTGCAAAAATAAAAAATATTTGTCCACAATGTCTGCCAAGGAAAGTGCTCTGATACCACTTGTTAAATACCTAAATAGATATAAATATAAATATAAAAAATAAACCAATAATACACAATAGATCCACAAAACAATATAGAATAAAACACACTTTATTATTACCAAACCCTTGAGGTAGGGCAACACCATACAATGGATCCTATTATGGAAGGGATCCTTTCTTGTTCACTTGCCTCTTCGAGGGGGAATCCTCCTATTGAGCTACAAATCACAATACAATACTCTCTTCATGTCCCATTACATTTCTTTAACCCCTTTATATAGTGCTACCATCACCTAAGAACATTCTAGAGGAGGAATCTTCTAGAAGTAGAACCTTCTAAGAAGTCCTCTTACATTTATTATATCTAACTACCATAATGGGCCTTATTTAATAATATAGTGGACCTAGTCTACCTTACATTGAATGGACTCCAGTATTATCATTATGGGCTCTCTGCCCCCCCCACTACCTCTCCAACTACCTCACAGATAAACAAATCTCATGAATCTCTAAAGGTAGAAATGTTAATTACAACAAGCCCTCATGCTTACAATTGAGCAACTAAACTGCTCTTCCAACTCTCTCCTCTCTTGGATCATGAATCCAACCCTTTCCTTATCAAAATAAAATTTAAAATATAGTGAATGATATCTATCGAACCTAAGGAGGTCGAAACCAAGAAGCTACATAGGATACTCCCCCATTTAGGAGTCTTGTTACAAAAGATTCCAACAAAAACGTAGCAAATTCCTATTTTTTGGGATCTTGTTTATTGTGATAAATTCCTTTTGAAATAGATCATGTTGCTTGATATGGAGATGGAACACATGTCCCTCATGTACAACTAACTCCTATGAGAGAATTTGATGCAGGAGCATCGTAGAAAGCCAAAGCACGCGCCTAGTCAAAGGAACAACTGAACGTGCGGATACAAAAAGGACACATTTTTATGAAAACGTTTTGAATTTTGAAATCTAAAGCATTAATGTAATAGCTAGGAGAAGCATACTTACATTTATGTCTTGGAGATATGAACAAATCTGGAGAAATTATTCTCATCTATTGGATGTAATAGGAATTTAAGTCTGTTAATGTAAAGTACATAGATATGAATGTTAGATTAGACAGTTTAGAAACGTAGGAGGGAAAACAGATATAGACACCCTCACCCTTGTATCATTGTAGTTTTGGATGATCATTCAGATTTCATAAGCTATAGAGCTGTAGCAGAGAGATTTAGAGAAGAACCTATGTACAGGATCACTTGAGTTAATATATGAAGCTTTGAATCAACTTTCATGTTGTTATGTTGCTTATTGTTTACATTTGTTGAATGGTATGTTTACAGTTGATTTGTTTCTCTGTTATGCATTTGTTTCAATGCTGCATTATGTGTATGATTTCATGGTGAATGTATGAATTCTAAGAGAGGAGAAGAATGAGTTTCAATTGTTTCTCTTCCTGAGAATTCCTGCAAGGAGTGCAGTGAACATCCGTAAGGTGTGTGTTGACGAGGGTCTGAGTTTCATCTCAGAAAGCTCAGGAGATATACCGTTGTTCTCATACCAGCTGAAGTGCAGGTGAAGCACAGAGCCGTGCAAGGTGTGCACAAGATGGTTGGAGCCTTAGAACTTATCAATTAAGGGGAAGATTTTGAGGACCACTGTTGCAAAGAGTGCACAGGGTCGGAGACTCAAATAACTAGAGGTTATTTGAAGATTTGTCGCAAGGAGTGCAAGTAGAGATCCTTTTGGGAAGATTGAGTTTACAAGTGAAAGATTAGGAAGGGTAACACCTTTGAAGTTCTCAAAGGGAGACAGAGATTGAAATCGTCTCGTAGAAGTTAAGTTCAGGAGGGAGAACACCAAGTTGTTTGGATAAGGGTCATTGAGGAGTGCATATTGTGGTCATAATTCTCCATGGAGAACTCATGAATTTGCGAGGACCATAGGATCCAGAGGAGTTGTAAGGTGGTTAGCAGTTGGATGAATCCACCAACTTGACATCAAGAATCAATGTGGACCATTGATCGTGGTCTATTTGAGCCGTCATATCATTTTGGGGATTCAGGATTCACAAGTTTGGAGTGCAGGCCAAAATCCTTAGTCACGCAATTCCTGGATTGCGAAAGGGATTATCAGGTGTGGAATTTTAGAATTTTGGTAATTCAAGGTTCAGCATACCAAAAATTCTGATGACAAGGAACCGAGACCCTTTGCATTGAAAATCCCAAAGTTGCGAAACGCGGTGTGCCTTTGGTGTGGGATTTCGACATTTCAGTTTTTCAGAGTTTGGGAAGTAGAGGAGGTAGTGAATTTGGAATTGAGAGTTTCAAACTCTCGGTTCGCGAAATCCCCAAGAGGGAAAGGAAAAAATTCTTGAAAAGTCGAGGGGCAATAACCGTTGGCACTAATCGGGTTTCAGGGTTTCAGGACTCAAGGGGTAGATTTGCATGATCAACGCAACTCCCGAAATCACGAAGAGGGGAATGCCAAAAAGGTGGTTCCCAAGTCTCAGTCAGAGGGTACGTGTGGAAGAAGTAAAAGGAGGGGTCAAGCTTCGACGAAAATCCCGAAAGGCCATCGATATCACATTCCATGGGACGTTGAGCCCATTTCGGCATACCAACATTTCAGAGTTCAGGGTATCATAAGAGAAGGGGAAGGACTGTTGACTGTTCGCTCAAAGTCTCGAAAGCCGAAACTAGTGGGTAACAGGTGACATGTGCTCGTCGCGTTGGAGCAGTCAAACTTCGTTGATGTTTCGCATTTTGGCATTTGCCAAAAGCTGTGGAATTACATTGGGACTCTCCAACTCCTGAAACTTGAAGTCCTTTATGGCTTAAACAAGGGTTGGATTAACCCTTGGCGTGGTTTTAGTGAAGATCCTGCGCGGATCTCCGCCCAAGGGAAAGGGGTTCTACGTCAAAGTGGTATCAGAGAACATAAAAAATTCTTTGCTTTCTGTAGCAGAGAGAAAAGAGAAACATTTTCAGCAATGCCACCAAGAAGAAGAGATAGGCCAATGCCTGATCCAGCAGTGGAAAGAGAAATGTGTGAGTTATGTGCCAAACTTGATGCTATGGAGACAACAAAGAGGCACACAGTTGACGTTGGGGATATCAGTGAAGCTGAAAGTTAAAATGAAGATGGAAATGAAGGAGAAGAATTTGTAGTCAAATATGTTGCAGACGAACGCCTATTTAGGGCTGTTGTAAGGATAGGTGCAAGAGAAAAAATGGGCATTCCAGTGTACGAAGGCAACTTGGATGTTGAAGAAATTCTAGACTGGATTAGAGCTCTAGACAAATACTTCGACTATGAGGATGTCGAGGAAGATAAGAAAGTCAAACATGTTGTTACTAGACTTAAAGGGCATGCAACACTGTGGTGGGATGAATTGCAGGCTGACAGACGCTGTAAGGGAAAGCAAAAAATCAAAAGATGGGATAGAATGGTTGCAAAGATGAAAGCCAAATTTATAACCAGGGATTATCAAATCACTCTGTTTTGGAGGATGCAGAATTTGAGACAAAATTTGATGTCAGTGAAAGAATACACTGAATAATTCTACAGGATAAACATCAGAGTAGGTCATCGGGAAAGCGATGATGAAAAAGTTGCTAGGTACATGAATGGTCTACGATATGACATTCAAGATGAGATGAGCATGGTGACCATTCAAAATGTGGAAGATTCTTATCAGATAGCTATGAAAGATGAAGAGAAGCTGAGTTGGAAGCAAGGTCAAAGAGGCCGAGGTAGAAGTCAAGCCAGAGGAAAAATGATTGCCCAAAACATAACTCATAGACCTAAAGAAGAGGGAAAGAAACCTCAAACTCAACCTGAGAGAGGAGTACGCTCACAGGGAAGGTAGTATGCTGATAGAAATACTTTTCCTTGAGCTAGAGGAAGAGGAAGAGGTAGAGGAGGTGAAGTGAAATGCTTCATCTATGGAAAAATCAGACATAAATCCAATGAGTGTCCAGATAAGAAGAAAGATGGTGGTGAAACTCACATTTCCGAAGCTCAAGGATGGAATGTTGAGGTAGAAGACACTAAGGGAACAAGATCTTTGATGATGAGGAAAGTTCTTTTGAAGCTGGAGAAGGAAGCAGAGAACCCAACCCAAAGAAACAGTCTGTTTCGGATTGCTTGCAAAACTAAATACATGGTATGCAAGGTCATAGTGGACAGCGGTAGCACAAAATATCTCGTATCTACAGAGATGGTAGAAAGTATGGAGCTGGAGACTATTGTACATCCAAGCCCATATAGGGTTTCATGGCTACAAAAGGGACATTAGGTAAATGTCACTAAACAGTGTTTAGTTGAATTTAAAATAGGAGGATATAAAGATGAAATATTATGTGATGTCATTCCCATGGATGTCTGTCATCTATTGTTGGGTAGACCATGTCAATATGAAAAAAACATAGTTCATGATGGGAGAAAGAACACGTACACCCTAGAGAAAAATGGTAGGACTCACATGTTGCTTCCAATTAAGGATAAAGAGTTGAAAACAGAAATGAGCAACACTGTACTTCTCATGAGTGGGAAGGAACTTCTTGATGAGGTTAAGAAGAAGGAAGACACAAAATTTATTATGGTCAAGAAGCCCAAATTTTTTTTGACCAGTACAAGAATAGATGATTTACCAGAAGAAATCCAGGAGTTGATGGGAGAGTTTGTTGATATAGTAGTGGACGAACTACCTTGTTCATTGCCACCTATCATAAGTATAAGCCATCATATCAATCGTATACCTGGAGCCAATTTTCTGAACAAAGAAGCATATCGGTTGATGCCGCAGGAAAATGAAGAAGTTAAGAGACAGGTCCAGGACTTAATGGAAAAAGGATTAATTCGAGAAAGCTTGAGTCCATGCGCTGTTCTAACAGTGCTCAACCCAAAGAAATATGGAGGCTAGAGAATGTGTATAGGCTCAAGGGAGATCAATTAAATTACCATCAGATACAGATTTTCATCTCCAAGGATAGACGACTTGATGGATTGCTTGAGTGGAGCAAGATTTGTTTCAAAGATTGATTTGAAAAGTGGATATCATCAAATTCAAATGAGAGAAGGTGATGAATGGAAGACAACATTCAAGATGAATGAGGGGTTGTATGAATGGATTGTCATGCCATTAAGCTTAATGAATGTGCCCAGTACTTTCATGAGGTTGATGAATGAAGTCCTGAAGGATTTCATAGGGAAATTCGTCATTGTATATCTTGACGATATACTAATTTTCAACAAAACAGAAGAAGAACACTTAAAGCATCTAGTTGCAGTAATGAGGAGATTACAGTAGGAGAAATTGTTGATTAATATGAAGAAATCATCATTTATGAGGACATAACTCATTTATTTGGGTTTTTTTATCTCTGCAAATGAATTAAAAATGGATCTGGAAAAGATAAAGGAAATTAAGAATTGGCCATCGCCGAAGAGCGTGTTTGAAGTTCGAAGATTCCATGGTTTGGCTATCTTCTACAGGAACTTCATCCAAAAATTCAGTGGAATTAGCGCACCAATGATGGATACGGTGAAGAAAAGACATAAATCTTTTCATTGGACGGAGGAAGCAGAGAAGAGCTTCAATCTGCCGAAGAAGAAGATCACTGAGCAACCAATTCTAGTTTTACCAGATTTTAGAAAGACATTCCAGGTTAGGTGTGATGCGAGTGGATTTTCAATTGGAGTGGTCTTTAGCCAAGATGATAGTCTGGTTGCGTACTTCAGCGAAAAAATGAATGAAGCGAAGGCTAAGTACTCCACGTATGACAAATAATTCTATGCATTCATACAAGCACTGAAGAGATGGAGACACTATTTGGTTCCCAAGAAGTTTGTTTTGTACAATGATAATCACACTTTGCAATTCATGATTCGACAGGAGAAGCTGAACCAAAAACATGCTAAATGGGTTGAATACATGCAAAATTTTACTTTTGTGATTAAGCATATTTTTGGAACTGCTAAAAAAGTTGTTGATGCTTTGAGTAGGAAATGTTTGCTTATGCAGGAATTCAGAGTCAAGAATTTGGGTTTTGATAACTTTAAGGAAATGTATAGGGATGATCCAGACTTCAAGGAGGCATATGAGGCATCTGAGAATCCAATTCTCAGAGATAGAAGCCAGTGGACTGAATACATGATCCAGGATGGATTATTGTTCAGGGGAAATCAACTATGTATTCTGAAATGCTCCATGAGGGAGAATTTGCTGAAGGAAAAACACAGTGGAGGATTGGTCAGACATTTCGGTCATGACAATACGTTCTCAAAGTTGAATGGCTCATATTTTTGGCCAGGGATGAGGAAATATGTTAAGAAATTTGTGGACAGGTGCATAATTTGTCAGCACACGAAAGGAAAAAGGAAGAACACAGGGTTATACCAACAATTGCCCATACCTGAAAGGTCGTGGGATGCAGTGAGCATGGATTTCATATTAAGATTTCCAAGGACATAGAGAGGATATGATTCGATCTTTGTGGTAGTCGACAGATTTTTAAAAATGGAACATTTCATACCATGCCAGAAAACCAGCGACGCAACTCATATTGTGAACCTGTTTTTCAAGGAAGTCGTCAGACTTCACGGCTTGCCAAAGAGTATTGTGTCTGATTGAGATACCAAGTTCGTATGGGAATTTCTGGAGGACCTTATGGAAGAAGTTAGGGACAAGTTTGTCTTTTATCTCAGCGTATCATCCTCAGACAGATGGACAGACATAAGTCGTAAACAGGAGCTTGGGAGATTTGTTAAGAAGCTTAGTGACTGAACACCACAGTCAATGGGATCACATTCTGCCATAAGCAGAATTCACTTACAATGATTCACTCAATAGAAGCACAGGGAAGAGTCCATTCTAGATTGTATATGGAATGCAGCCAAGGGGAGTTTTTGAATTGAATGATTCGAAACAAAATGAATTCAAGAGTACTAGTGAAGAGGACTTTGCAGAAGGAATGAATGAGCTTCACAACCAAGTTAAGGAGTGATTGCAAAGTTCAAGTCAAGAATACAGGTGGAGAGTAGATCAACACAGGCGAGAACTTCAATTTGAAGTTGGTGATCTGATTCTTGCGCATATGAGGAAGGAGAGGTTCCCAAGGTGAACGTATAATAAGCTGAAGATGAAAAAGATTGGACCATGTAAGGTCATAAGGAAATTTGGGGTAAACACATATGAGATTGAATTACCCGATGGGGTCAGAATCTCACCGATATTCAATGTTGCAGATTTGTACCCTTACAGAGCTGAAGAAGCAGGAGCAGAGGAGGAACATAAAGAAATTCAATGGACAAAACAAATGCCTGTAGCTGTAGAGCCACATATGGAAAGCATAATTGACAAAAGGGTTAGCAAAAAGACCAGGAGAAAAGAGTATTTTGAATACTTGGTCAAACGGAAGGGACATCCAGTTGAAGATGCTAGTTGGGAGGATGAAGCATCAATTCATATGCATGGACAGACCATGCAAGAGCTCATGAATAGGAGTTCATGAAAATTTTCAAGCGAGGGAGTATGATGCAGGAGCATCGTATAAAGCCAAAGCACGTGCCTAGTCAAAGGAACAACTAAACGCGCAGATGCAAAAAGGACACGTTTTTATGAAAACGTTTTAAATTTTGAAATCTGAAGCATTAATGTAATAGCTAGGAGAAGAGTACTTACATTTATGTCTTGGAGATATGAACAGATATGGAGAAATTATTCTCATCTTCCAGATGTAATAGGCATTTAAGTTTGTTAATGTAAAGTAGGTAGATATGAATGTTACATTAGACAGTTTAGAAACGTAGGAGGGAAAATATATATAGACACCCTCACCCTTGTATCATTGTAATTTTGGATGATCATTCAGATTTCATAAGTTGTAGAGCTGTAGCAGAGAGTTGTAGAGAAGAACCTATGTACAGGAGCACTTGAGTTAATATATGAAGCTTTGACTCAACTTTCATGGTGTTATGATGCTTACTGTTTACATTTGTTGAACGGTATGTTTACAGTTGATTTGTTCTCTGTTATGCATTTGTTTCAATGATGCAATGTGTGTATGATTTCATGGTGAATATATGAATTCTAAGAGAGGAGAAGAATGAGTTTCAATTGTTTCTCTTCCTGAGAATTCCTGCGAGTGAAATGAACATCCACAAGGTGTGCATTGACAATGGTTTGAGTTTCATCTCAAAAATCTCAGGAGAGATACCATTGTTCTCATACCAGCTGAAGTGAAGGTGAAGCATAGAGCCATGCAAGGTGTGAGTAGGCTCGTTGGAGCCTTAGAACTTATCAATTAAGGGGAAGATTGTGAGGACCACTATTGCAAAGAGTGCACAGGGTCGGAGACTCAAATAACTAGAGGGTATTTGAAGATTTTCCGCAAGGAGTGCGAGCAGGGATCGTTTTGGGAAGCTTGAGTTTACAAGTGAAAGCTCAGGAAGGATAACACCTTTGAAGTGATCAAAGGGAGATGGAGATTGAAATCATCTCATAGAAATTAAGTTCAGGAGGGAGAACACAGATTTGTTTGGACAAGGGTCATTGAGGAGTGCATCTAGTGGTCAGAATTCTCCGTGGAGAACTCACAAAGTCGTGAGGACCGTAGGATCCAGAGGAGCTGTAAGGTGGTTAGGAGTTGGATGAATCCACCACACTAACATCAAGAATCAACGTGGACCGTTGATCATGGTCTGTTTGAGCCGTTAGATCATTTCTGGGATTTGGGATTTGCAAGTTTGAAGTGCAGGCCAAAATCCTTGGTCACGCGAATTCCCGGATCGCGAAAGGGATTATCAGGTGTGGAATTTCAGAATTTCGGTAATTCGGGGTTCGGCATACCGGAAATTCTGATGATAAGGGACTAGGACCCTTTGCATTGAAAATTACGAAGTCATGAAACGCAGTGTGCCTTTGGTGTGGGATTTCGGCATTTCGGTTTTTCGGAGTTAGGGAAGTAGAGGAGGCAGTGACTTTAGAAATGAGAGTTTCAAACTCCCGGTTCACGAAATCCCGAAGAGGGAAAGGAAAAAATTATTGAAAAGTCGAGGGGCAGTAGCCGTTAGCACCAATCGGGTTTTGGGGTTTCGGGACTCAAGGGGTAGAGTTGCATGGTCAATGCAAATCCAAAAATTGCGAAGAGTGGAATGCTGAAAAGGTGGGTCCCAAGTCTCAGTTAGAGGGTACGTGCGGTGGAAGTAAAAGGAGGGGTCAAGCTTCGACGAAAATCCCGAAAGGCCATCGATCTCGCATTCCATGGGACATTGAGCCCATTTTGGCATACTAGCATTTTGGAGTTCGAGGTATGATAAGAGAAGGGGAATGACTATTGGTTGTTCGCTCATAGTCCTGAAAGACGAAACTAGTGGGTAACAGGTGACATGTGCACGCCGCATTGGAGCAGTCAACCTTCGTTGACATTTCTCATTTCGGCATTTGCCAAGAGCTGTGGAAATACATCAGGACTCTCCAACTCTCGAAACTCGAAGTGATTTGTGGCTTAAACAAGGGTTGGATTAACCCTTGGCATGGTTTTAGTGAAGATCCTGCGTGGATCTCGACCCGAGGGAAAGGGGGTCTGTGTCAGAATTTGAACCTTCCCTGACAGCTGACAGCCTTCCCATAGCTCAAATTTGTCAAACTACTAGAGTTCACAGCGCCAGTGACAACATGTGTTGTGAACTTTACTGTAGGTGATGTTTTTAGCTTTTTTCCAATCATATGAAATGGGTTGGGCTGAGTTTTTTTTATAAAGTCAAAAACATCATGTTTTTCGTCCACACCAAATTTCATAGGAACCCAGATTGGAATTCAAAAGTTATGATCAAAACAATCCTCTGTTGTATGCTAATGCTTACAAACTGTCATAAATTACCAGTTCATAGCGTGAGTGAGTCCAACCACTATGAAATTTCCTATAGCAACCTATTCCACGTTTTCAAAGCTTCAACACCTAAAAACTTGTACTAGGAGTCCAAATTTGTTGCAAAAACTTCATAATCTTGATATATAACTAGAGTAAAACCAAAACTGATGAACCTGGTTTTGATGTTGATTCCTGTAAACTTGAGTTGGTCTATTAGAAAGCTATCCAACCTCAACAAAAATTTTCATCCAGTTTGCAGTGCTAGTTCGTAGTGCCAAGTTTGCAACACCAAATTCAAAATCAATGACACACTTCAAGCAGACTGTTAGAAATTCTAAGACATAATCCTTAAAAAATTAATTAAATAAGGGAACTGAAAATAATAAAATATCCTTTGACATGTTTCTTAACTGCAATGATGACAAATGAATGCATGAGGTTCTTATGAGTACGTTGTAAACTCTCTAGGTGAGTTGGAAGAAAATACACCTAACTTTGACTTGACATATAAACGGTTGGATGGTGACAAAAAGAAACTTATGTACAACTTGGAGGTGTGAAATGTCATCGTAATGATTTTAGGATCAAAAGAGTGACTCATAGGAACTTATTAACCATGTTATGATGACTAATATCATGACATAAAGACTCTAAACCAGGGATAAACATAATTTTGCTTATTCAAATCAAAATTTAAGTTATGACCACAACAAGAGACCCAAAAATCTAGGACTTGTAAAACCCTATGACTCAGAAAACAAAACCAAAGTGATTTTTTGACCCCAACAACCCTGTGTGCTAACAATATGTTTATACTTAATTTGAATATGACATATAATATGCACATGTTTTTTATTGCAGGACTACTTTCATTGTAGCCCTTGTTTTGTATCTCTCTTATAGGTTGGTTCCAGTAGGAGAACATGAGCTCTTCAATGACTTGGAGTAGTGATCAACATCAAATGAGAGAACAAGATGCACTTTATTTTACCCTATCCATCCCTACTTCCCCTTAGTTTAAGTAGTTATTTTTTTTAGTTTTTGTGTTCTTGTCATTGAGGGGAGATTTTTGTCTCTGCCACTTAGTCTTTCTCTGTTGTGATCCAGACCGAAGATCACAGGGGAAAAATCCCTTAATCATTGAGGAAAAGGCCGAAATAATATTGAAGGAGAAGGAGAAGGTTGAGTAACAGGAAAAGAGAATACAACAGGTCATCCAAAAACTCTATAAGGATATTCCAAAAATACCGATGGTGGTAGAAGCCACATTTGAAGAACAAGTCTCAAAAATCAGGGAAGTCATTAAAGGCTTCTATAGTAGGATCGAAGACTTGGAATCATGACCACACCAGAGACACCACTTGAGGAAAAGACACAAATAGAAAGAACCTCTATGACCTCATGTTATCAGATAAATCGGTAGGTGCGGACACTAACTGATCTCCCTAGATCCACCTAGATCTAGAACAAAACACACCAGAACATGACGCTTTCTTTAAGTTTTAGATATTGAATTTACTAACTAAAGAGGGATGGGTGACATACCATTTAAATGTCATTTCCTCTCACCATCTCCATCTTCACTCGATTCCAACGCTCATACAATGATGAACCTGCAAAAGAACACAACCATCGAAAGTGATAGCAATAGCATAAACTCAATATAAACCTATATATGTGATCAAGGAATCATACAATAAAACACAACAAGATTTATAAGAAAGAATCATATTACTGTATCATATTAAATGTGAAAGAGATATTACAACCATGGCCTTGATGTCATAAGGTCCCTTCCAACTGTCCTTCGTTCCCAACACACTTCCACTCGAAGAATTTTGACAACATAGATCTGATAATATTTACAATCTATCTTGACAAAGTGGCTCATCTAGCCAAGCTAAATCTCAAAAACTATTCTCATCCAAGACAAATCCAACTTTCTCCATGAGAGATCCTCTCCTTTTATAAGCTGAAGAGGATAAGGTGAGGAGGTTAGGATGATCCCACCAAATCATGAAAGCGAGTAAGATCCAAACCATTCGGATGCCACCTCACCATGGAAGTTTCTCCTTCTAGAAGCATCGAGAAGATGCTCGATTTTCCCATGTATGAGCATTATCGCACCCTGCTTATAGAGAAACCTACGAACCTCTCACAACCCAGCTATGGTGTAGCCTACGAGAATCAGGCATTCTCGCACCCGGCCTATATAGCAACCTACGAACATCCTCTTTAATAGGGTTTTTACAAAGGATAATGCAACTTATTTTCTCAGGAAAAGTTCTTCTCCCTTCTTTCTTCAGGAACTCAGGCCACTGACCCCTCTGAAGGAAACAGATAGGTTTACATCATTAATGGTCATAGGGATGATGAAAATAATGTGTAACAGAGAGCCCCCCAAAGTATGAAGGTAGAACAGAGTGATAGCTGAAATTCTTTGTCAAGTTGTGTAGGGAACAAGGAACAGTCGGTCGAAAACCTTCCAACAAACAAGGAAATATAGTACAATAATATATCATCACTGAGGTACGCAATCCCATACTCAAAATACAAATGAATCAAAGCATAAATGCTGACATGTAAAGATCCATGTCAAGTAAGACAAGTCATGGCCACCAAACATACACTGTGGATCCATGCCAATATGACTCAAATCTGAACATAGCCACCAAAAATACATTGTGGATCTATGTGTTAAAGACTCAAATTTAAACATAGCCACCAGACATACAATGTGGATCTATGTAACAACACACTGAATATACTCCAATGCAACCTGAATCTGTTAGAAAAGATCCAGGGTCTTCATCTCCACCACTCTATAGTACGAATCTAACCATGTGAGTACATGTGTCGAAGTCGAACATGGTAGAAACCACTTGATTACCAGTCATTAGTGTATACCATTAACAAGTGTGAGGGAAATCACCATTAATGTCAATGACTCCCAAGGTACACTAGTACAATCCAACGAATGTGAATTAATGAGCTGAAGTCGAACACTCGACGGAATCTCCCGATCAGGGGTCAATAATGAAAACCCACTGTTGAAAGCGAGGAAACCT
>JASDQU010505641.1:92134-122414 GCA_032191745.1 Picea mariana | reverse complement strand
AAGTTCTTTGCTTGTTGCTAATGATGCGGAGAGGTGATTTCTGTTTTACTTTGTCACTGAGGTTGTACAATGATGAAAGTGTGATGAAATGACATCTAATGTAACAATATTTCATATTGCATTGTAGAGCGTTGTTACAGAAGGAGAGAGATTTACCAGAGTTAATGGTGCTTCTGCAGAGTAAAGGTGATCTTTACATGCTAAGATCAGAAGGCTGCATTCACAGATAGATTCCTTGACACATCTTAACATTTTGTGGGCTAATTTAGTGATATAAATATTTTCTGTTGTAGATTTTCTCTGTATACGTGAAGGAATCATTGTTGAGGCAGCAACAGATCTTTTGGATTCTTGCCTTCAGTACAACACTGAACCAGTGTCTGCCACCATTTTATTGTTGCAAAGGATATCCGAACTTGCAGATGGTACGCAAGAAAGCTGCTTCTGTTGCTTCTTGTTAGAAAATTTAAAATGTCACGTGGTAGCTTTATAAAGGACATTTATAAGTGCTTGTGCAAATAAGTTAGACACTACTTATACCAGATATTTTATTGAGAATGCGGACAGGAAGGAAGGCCTTGGTTGAGCTTGAGATGGATCATAACAGGGAGAACAAAAATGAAAGGAAAACTTTAATTTGGGTATGTATCCTTGTGGTCTCCTTCCCCTAATTTCTAGTTATTTAAAATGAAAACTACTATAAGATGGTAATCTTATTTCGTTTTCTCTTTTCAAGGCACTGATCGTGCTTTTCTGCAAGCAATCCAACTGTCGCCAAAATATAGTCATGATTATGTTGGTATGGGCATGTACAGTAGCAATTAGTAGATTTTCATCTTTGTAGAACTGTCTTGGTTTTATATTTAAGGTGTGTTTATTACCCGTTATGATTTATATTATGAGATATGAACTATTGATATCTATGTAGTTGGGTTCCTTTTCTGTTAAAGTAACTCCAGGACATACTGTCCGAAATGTTAGAGGTTGCCGGCAGTTCCTATATCTGGCACGAGGAGTGCAGGTGGAATATAGTGAATAATCTTTTATTTCTAGGGAAGCAAATTCAACATCTGTAATTGTATGATTTATGGCCACTTAATTCAACTTTTACCTGAAAGATGAAGGAGAAATTTAAGAAATCTGCCAAGAACCTCCTGTGTTAGGATGCGATGGTTACCTAAGGGAGTTGTTTGATATGTTATGGTAATCAACTGAAGAAGACTTTGACCGTTAAAACTCAGTCATGTGGATAATCTACATGACACCAACCCTGGCTAGATGAATTTTCAAGATTAAAACTTCTTTACTCCCAGGGACCTGTTCTTCATGATTCTCTTTTTTCCATGAAACTCCCAATTGGATATTTTTCTGTAGTCTTCCAATTATCTCTCATTTCCTGCCATATGTGCCCTTGTCGAAGTGCTCCTAAAATGCTGTAAATTTTTTAGCCCTTCCTATCTGAGAATTTCTATGGTAAATAAGATTGATCTGATGTAAAAAGTGTTACCAACATGGCGATAATATCGCGATGTTGGCGATAATATTGTCAAAACTAAGGTTTGTGATATTATCGCTGAAAATATCGCGATATTTTCGCGTCCCAATAATATTATCGTCAAAACTATTGTTGGTGATATTATCGCTGAAAATATCGCGATATGTTCGCGTCCCAATAATATCACACGAACTACGAAAATAGCGCGCTAATATTGCGCAACGATCGAAAATGTCGCACGGGCGCGGAACATGCCAAAAATATAGCCGGATTTTGACTTTTAATTTCTCATTATGCAAAAAGAGTGTGGGGTTTGGAGAGCAAAGGAGAAAGAGACAAGTTTTCTTTCAACCAAAGATAAGGAGGAGCGAAATCTTGAGCACCATAACTGGTTCATTGTGAAGTTGGGATTGATTTTCCTCAAGCAAGGGTGCATTTGCAGGTATGGGCAACAGTTTGCACATTTTTTTGTTTTGTTTTTTTAATTTTTGCTATGTATCCTTCTGGTAGTTAGGGACTGTTTTTATAAGCTGTCATCAAATTATTTTGGAGTGTGGATTGATTTCCAACGGTTTTTTTTTTCTCACAAATTTATGATAGTTTTTATATTTTTTTTTGCAAATTTATCAGTTTTCCCCCATTTTGTAAATTTGTATTGCTTGTAGATTGTATTATCTTGAATCTTGATTCTTTAAAAGTTAAATGGTGATTTTATTTTTTTTCCATTGTTTTTGTGCTCTAGGTTTGATCACTTCAAGATTGAAAATGCCGAGAAAATTGGATGTTATGTGGGAATATGGTGTTCCCGAGAGGGGGTTTAATAGACAAACTTTGTATTGCAAGTTGTGTAGGATGAGAATGGTGGGGGGAATTATCCAGCTGAAATACCACCTTGTAAAAAGTCCAGGACATGAAGTGGATATTTACCCAAATTCAACCTCGGAAATCATGCGTATTGCCAAGAAAGTGCTTGAGGATATGGGTTTGGCCAAAGAATACAGAGAAGCTAAGAAAGCTCAATTTGCAAGGGAAGGATGTGAAATATATGAGGGAGGAATTAGAAGTGAAACCAATTCTTCGACCTCATCATTTTTTGTTCCTAGAACCACACCTGGTTCACAACCTTCTATCAGGTAAATTGTAAAACAAAAGGAGAAGGAAGAGGTTGATAAGTTGGTGGGTAAGTGTNGGGCCTATCTTTTAGAATGAAAAGCTTGATTGTGCTAGAAGATTAGAGGAGCTCAAGGCATCATGGGAAATCACTGGATGAATCATGATGTTAGATGCTTGGACATACCAAAAGGGTAGGACACTTCTTAACTTCTTGGTTAATTGTCCCAAGGGGACAATGTTTGTTAAATTTGTTGATGCATATGCACATGTTAAAAATACATCATTGTTATGTGACTTGTTGGATGAGTTCATTCGGGAGATGGGTCCACAGCATGTTGTCCAAGTCATAACAGACAACATTGCTAACTATGTTACTGCAAGTAGGATTCGTATGCAGATGCATCTTACATTGTTTTGGACTCCTTGTGCTGCACATTGCATAGATTTGATTTTAGAGGATATGGGAAAAATTCCTTATATCAGGGACATTGTTGAATCAACTAAGAGAATCACAAAATTCATATATAATCATGCATTTGTGGTTAGCTTGATGAGAAGATTCACAAATAACATGGAGTTGGTGCGTCCTGCAATCACATGCTTTTCCACTAGCTTCATATCTCTTCGATCTATCTTGACTTGTATGCGGGACCTGAAGATGATGTTTGTTTCACATGAGTGGGATGCTTTATCATTTAGCCGTAAATCGAAGGAGGAGGCCATATTATGGTTAGTGTTATACTAGGAGAGCTTCTGGGTGGGAGTGGGGGAGGTGGTTTCCATTAGCAAACCTTTGGTAAATGTTCTTCGATTGGTTGATGAAGACAAGCCCACAATGGGCTACTTGTATGAGGCCATGGATAGGGCCAAAGAAGCCATCCGTGCCTATTATGATGACAAGGGAGATGATGGATTTTATAAAGGACTATAGATATGGAGAGTGATTGATCAACGATGGAACAATACACTTCATCGTTCGATTCATGTTGCATGGATCTACCTCAATCCTGCATTCTCTTACTCATGTGATTTTAGATTTGATGTTGAGGTTATGGAAGGATTCCTCACACGTGTTGAGAGAATGGTGCTAAGTCATGAAGAATGTGCTGAGATTTCCAAAGAAATGGAAATATATAGAATGTCTAGTGGGAATTTTTTCTTTCAGATGGCTATAGATGATAGGAAGACCAAAATGCTAGGTAAGATTCATTAAATTTCAAATTTCAACTTTCAAATTTCAATGTCTTTTCTTTCAAGTTTCAACTTTTAACTTTCAAATTTCAACGTCTTTTCTTATGTTTCTTTGATTTGTTGTAGATGCTTGGTGGACAAGCTATGGTGGTAGAGTACCCAATCTTCAAAAACTTGCCATTCGGGTGCTTATCCAAACATGTATCTCTTTAGGATGCGAATGCAACTAGAGTGCATTTGAGAAAATACATGCCAAGAAGCGCAACAGGTTACAAATTTTCAAATTAATTTTTTAATTCATTATAAATTATAATTATTATTTTATGCTTTGTCACCCTCTATAGTCTATATTATGTATTATAAATTATAATATTATTATTAATTTATAATTTATGGCCCTCATACAGGTTGGAATATGAGTGTCTCAATGACATGGTATATGTTTACTACAATCTTCGATTGTTGGTGAGACAGATTCAGAAAATACCTGATGTGGATGCCATTTCGTTGGATGGGATTGACACCAATGCTGCATGGAGGGCTGAGTCCGAGAGGCCTATATTGGAATCGATGTCTGATTGGATATAGGAGGAGGTAGAGGGGGCAATAGAAGAGGAGGAGGAGGCAGAGGAAGAGGATGTTACAGATATGAGTCAACCACCATCTTCACAGACTCGAACAGAGGGAGTTGTACTTGGTAGTAGCACCAGTGGAGGACACCAACGTCTATTTCTTGCTTCTTCTACAAGACATCAAAGTCTAGTGTTATCCCTAGGGGCTTCTTCCTCTAGAGGAAAAGTTATCACCTTTTCTCATAAAAGGGGCAGAAGGAATCATTAGACTTTATTTGATTTCATTATAGATGACTTATGATGATGAGATACATTTGTCACCTATTATATTTTTTGATGATATTTTGAGGCTTTAGACTCAAGACATGATTCAGTGTTGCTTTGTAGACTATGATGTATTCGAGTTTACTAGACATATTATACATCTTATATATTGGTTCTCTTTTCATATTTATGTAGAAATGCATTTATTTGATGTTGTTGATGCTTTAGATATTTAAAATTTTGAAAAAAAAAAGAATATTTTTGTATTTTTTTTGTTCTTACGACATTTTCTGATATTTTCCCCGATGTTGTCGATATTTTCGTTTTCGAACCCTCGATGATATGTTACCACTGCCGATGTTGGTAAGATTGGTAAAAAGTCATCTCCTATGTTTATGTCACATGTTTAAGAGTGGTCCATTGAGATTCCAACACTTCCACATGCTTGACTATTACATTTTTTTTATGGGAATTCCTCTACTGCATTGTTTTTAATTGTGGACCGAGTGGTGATTTTTACAACCTAGTATGAGCGAGATATGTAATTGCGTTGAGAGGCACTTTCTAGTGCCTTGTATGAGAGAGATGTGTAATTGTGTCGAGAGGTGCTTTCTATAGCCCAGTATGAGGGATATGTGTAATTGCATTGAGAGGTGCTTTTTATAGCTTGAGGAAGATGTGTATGTAAGTAAAAAATACACAATGTCCACCCTAACCTAAAGTAAAAAATAGATCCATCTTACCTCTGGATCCAAGTCTATTATGATTTCACTTATATAGATGTATCATTGTTGAATATTTCCCAAATGTTAGAAAGCGATGGGACTAGGCTGTGAGTATCAATATGTATAATGAGGGACATATTTGTCCCTACACAAATGTCTGTCAATAAAATTATTAAACATGAATTTTTATGCAATGTGGAAATGATTGTAGCTTTGGAGCCTCTTCATTCAATGTTAATGGCATCATTGTCAAATGGGTTTTCAATTCGGTTCTTTTGAGCCAACAATGAATCATAACCAAATCATAATAACAAGTAGTTATTATATGATGGATATGATTTTCTGACAAAATTTAGCTAGAAGAATTAACAAACGATAAAATTATTGATGTTTTGTTTTTGAAGCAATGATTCCTACTTGTGATGTTTAATGAATATATTGTAATGTGTTAATGAAGTAGAACAAGCATAAAAGTCTAATTAAGAATCAAAGATGAGAAAAAAGAGAAGTTAGGGAAGAATATTAGTTGAGACGTTAATGGAAACATTTAAAGAGATATCATGGAGATAGTTATGCATATAGTTGACCTAAACATCTAATTATGACATAGTTGTTATGATCATCTATAGTTATATATAAAAGGACCAATTGTACAATAGAAACACACATGAGAATGATTGATTGAATATAATTTTCCCCTTTGGGGTTTCTTGAGTGTAAACTCTCGGTTGCCCTTGGTTCGAAGATGGTTGTGTATATGGGTTTATTGATTGTAAACTCCCGGTGCCCCTTGGTTTGGAGATGGTTGTGTATATTCGTTGTTGATTATTAAAACCAACATTTGGTAGGAGAGCTTCGAGAGTTGACCTGTTTTAGCATGGAAGGTGATAAATGTTCCAAGTATCTAGTTGCAAAAGCATGAGAGAACAACTACGTATACATACAAGGATGAGATCCAAACCACTGTGAGCAATCCACCTGGATTTGAAGAAAGAGCACAGCTCATGGAAATAGTTAACCAAGCAATTGCAAAAAAACGTGATGGAGACACTAGCATGTATGGTGGATTTCTGTTACTGGGGATCAGGTCGAAGATGGCGAGCAAAGGTGGCACGGGTCAGGCATGTGCTGCATGCCATGTGTGCAACAATCTAGTGGCAAGATTTGTTTCGAGCTGCTGCAAATTACGGATGAAGAAAATGGGGTTTCTGCAGCCAAAAAATTCACCATTGTCCAGAGAAACAAAGATATGGAAGAAGTTGCAGAGGTCACTGTGTAGAAGAGCATGTCTCAACGCATAAAAAAGGTTATGCCTACCATCATTGTTCACTGGCAGAAGCTGCGGCATTGAAATGATATAGTTCATATGTATTTGAAGACAATGTGGGCATCATAGTAAATCCAATTTCTTTTCTGGAGGCATATGATTGCGAAGAAGGCGAGCAATAGGCCTAATTGAGTCCCCCCCATGATTGGCAACATGAAGACGGATAGACAGGGATGAAGTGCAATGGGAAGGGGATCGAGATGTTTTGTATAGACAACCAAGTGTGACTTAAGGTGGAAGTGTAATACATTACTAAGTGAGTTTAGTAATCCGTTCTTGTTATAATATGTTGTTTTTGTATGGCTAGGAAATGTACAAACAAGTATTGGACCACCTAATATGCTATTGCCAGCACCGTACCTACTGTTACGTTCATGCACTCCCATTCATCGATCAATGTGACCTACTACTTAATTCGCTTATTCATAATCTTCCATGCACTCCCATTCATCAATTTATGTGAGCTACTACTTAATTCGCTTCTCCATAATATTCCATGCACTCCCATTCATCGATCTATGTGACCTACTGCTTAATTCGCTTCTCCATAATCTTCCGGGTCAGGCAAACAAAAATGATGTGGCTCATAAGGCGGATCTTTGTGAATCTGTGAAATCGACATCCCTAAGAAGTTTAATAATCCTCGAATAATGTTTTCAATGATGAAAAAAATGTTCTTGGTCCTATGTTTATAGAAGGGCTAGATTAGCCTGAATTGAAAATTTGGAATTGTATGTATGTGAATCAAATGTTGATGTAAGCCCTAATGAGGCTAGTATACCCCCATTATTTGAATATTGTATGGTTCATGGTCAGCCGAAACCACTTGATGTAATGTATGGTTTGTGGTCATTCGAAATCACTTGATGGTTTGTGGTAAGCCGAAACCACTTGAGAATTGTAATGGTTGAGGGTAACCTAGAAAAATCAAGTGTGGTTATGGGTAAGCCAAAGAAAACCCAAGATGATGATTGATGATGATGCAAGGGAGATGAAAATATTTGTGATTGAAGAATTGTTGTTGAACCATGTACGAGAAAAAATTTCCTAGAGAACTAGCGGATATAGCAGCTGATGACCCATGTATTTTGGGGGATATAAATTTTTATATGGATTTCAAGAAACACAATTGTTTTGCAGGTACAAGATGAAAATTGAAGAAGATTGAGGATGAAGAATGAAGAAGACTAAAGATGTGCAGGAGATGAATGGTGAAGACAAAAGACCAAGAGATGAAATTTGCAAAAGACAGAAGATGAAGACAAAGAACATCGAAGGAAAAGATCATAGAAGATGAAAACGAGACCAGTTCAACTGACATTTGAAAAGACAGAGGATGATGAATTCGTTAAGGGGGACTATGAAGGATTAAATCCCACTTGTGATGTTTAATGAATACTTTGTAATATGTTAATGAAGTAAACCAAGCATACAAGTCTATGTAAGAATCAAAGATGAGAAGAAAAGAGAGAAGTTAGGGATCATTATCAACTTACCACCATCTTGTGGATTGGGTCAGGCTTTGTCCAACCTACAATTTGTCCAAAATTACAAGTAAACCACCCAAAAGATGCATAATGTCAAGTAGATTATTATGGCACAACTTTCTAGCAAATTCTGACGGTTAAAAAGAGAGAAATTTGTTGCAGCCCTAATGGTTGTTACAATATCTCTGCAATAACATCTTTGAACAACCCTCTAATACCACTGAAGTTTGTGCTAAAGTATTGGGAACTAATATACTTGCTTTATGCTTCATTTCTCAATAAAACTTTGATTATTTGAGTGGTTATATTTATGGTAATTAGCTTTGTTCCTTGCTGATATATATTTTGGTTTACTGCAGTAGTTTGGAAAAACAAGCTTAACTTGCTTGTCCACTTAATCTTTAGGCTTGTATGTTCGTCTCTTCTTGTGTCTTGGGAAGGTACAACTATCTTTTGTAGGTACACTACCTCTTGGAAACCTTCCCTCATCAACGAGACCACATCCCAAGCCCTCCATCTCTCCACAACTTGACCTATAGCAGATACACTTCCATAACCTCACTTTCCATCTCATTTCTGTATATTTTCAAACCCCACCCAATTTCAAGTCTCGTTGATTTTTCTCAATGTTTAATGCCCAAAAGCCAATTTTATGATAGCCACAAATACTTAGCATATAAACAATCTCACTTTCCAACTTATTTCTGTAAATTTATAGACCACACCCAGTTTCGAGTTTCGCTAATTTTTCTTAATGTTTACTACCCAAAACCCAGCTTTATGACACCCACAAATACTCAACATATAAACAATATTTCATAACTGAAACATGAGGATTTTGAACAATATTTGATGCAGAAATAAATTTATATCAGCAACACCATATTCAAAAAATAAAATGCACAGAGATTTTTGGTCTAACAGTGACCCTAGAAAAACCCACTAGGGGAAAACCAGTGAGAGGGATTTTTATTATTTCAGAGCTCCGAGAAAATGTCTTTTACAACAGTCATTAATTTTAGAAATTAAATATAGACTTATCTCAAAAACCGTGCCAAATTTCCACTTCAAAATCTGAGCCAAAATCCTCAAAATTCATGCCCAAATTTCATGTACATGTGCATAGGTCAGCTCCTCAATTTCTGTGCCCCTTCTTGTTGTACAAATACCTCGAAATTGATGCCAAAAGTTGTAGCCCGAATTCTGTGCAATAAATGATTGTACGACTGCCTAGGAAAGTGTGCCAGCCTTCCATACAAATACACAACAATCACTCGATTTTTGTGCAATAAAACAACAATACGACCTTCAAAATCCATATGGTACAGCCTCAATAAATGTGTTGTACCTCACCTCAAAAACTGTGCCAATGTTCATTTGTATGGTCTGCTCAAAATCTGTACAATACGACCTCCATTAATTGTTGTACTTATCTCCTCGATTTGCATGCCTAAGCTTGCCTTGGAATGCATGCCCTAGTAGCAAAAACGATCCTCTCTTAGTCTTCTCAACTTCTATCTTTTTCAGCGCTCTCAAAAATGCTTCAGCAACCCTCAAAGGGTGTGCCCTCCTTACCCTAAACAACTCAATGAGGAGAAGGTGAAATTTCATCTCATCCAATGGTTGAGATTAGACGAGATGAATGGTGGAGATTAAATCACTTAAGTCACCCACTTTCCCTAAGTTCAAAAAGTCACCTTTTAATTTACATCTCATAAATTAAATGACTAGGGTCCACTTTAGGCATTTTCTCACCCCTTAGGTGCCTAGGTGATGAGAAACACTTTCCTAGGTACTTTTTAATTATTTTAACACTCCCTCCTACCAAGGAAGGTGTTACTCACCACTACAAGATTGTCCTTGAAGAATACAAACTTGTCTTTGCCCAAGGCTTTAGTGAGTATGTCAACAACTTGCTCATTTGTAGATATGTATTGTAACTCAACTGCTTCTCTCTGAGCATAATCCTGAATGAAGTGATATCGAATCTCAATGTGCCTAGACCTATTGTGAAAAACTGGATTCTCAGAGAGTTTGATACAAATCTAATTATCATAGTAAATCATAGTGGGTCTCAACTGCACACCAAATAATCCCACCAACAACTTGTGAAGCCAAAGGACCTCACAACTAGCCTGACTAGCAGCCATATACTCAACCTATGCAAAACTCAAATCCATTGAATTTTTCTTCCGATTGAACCAAGACACCACTGCTAAGCCCAATCTGAAACAACATCTAGAAGTACTCTTCCTGTCACTAACACATATTGCTGAATCTGAATCTATGTAGCCCACCAATCGAACTCCATCCCCTCTTAGATAGTCCAAACCATAGTCCACTGTACCACAAAGATACCTAAGAACATGTTTTGTTTCCACCCAATGCACTCTACTAGGCTCCACCATAAACCGACTAAGAGTGTTAACAAAAAAACAAATATCTAGTCTCGTGTTGACCAAATACATCAATGAACCGATCAACTGATGATATAAAGTGGAATCAACCAACTGTGACTCAGAATCATGAAGCTTCTTACAATTAGTAATCATGGGTGTGGTCATGGGAATACAATCCTCCATCTGGAATCTCCTCAGAATGTCACAAGCATACTTCCTCTGTCCCAGGAAAATGTGTCCAAGCTCCTGTAAAATCTCCAATCCCAAAAAATAATGCATCAGTCCAATATCTTTCATCTCAAGCTCTGAAGTAAGTTTGTCCTTGCATCTAGTAATGAGTCTCTCAGCCCCTGTAATGAATATATCATCAACATATAGCAAGAGTATGAGAGGATCCTCTCCAACCACAATGAAGTACAGGTTGGAATCTGCCTCACTCTTCTCAAAGCCCAACTACTACAAGTAGGCATCAATCCTAGAATACCAATCTCTGGGATCTTGTTTCATCCCATACAATTCCTTATTCAGTCTGCACACATGAGACTCTCTCCCATGCACCTCAAATCCTAATGGTTGCTCAATGTACACGTCCTCCTGTATGAGACCATTCAAAAATGCAGTCTTCACATCCATCTGATGGATCTTCCAACCCATCTCTACTGTAATAGAGATCACTGCCCTGATCAAGGTATATATATAGCAACCAGAGAAAAGGTCTCATCATAGTCAACTCCCTCAACTTGTGATAACCTCTAAGCCACAAAACGAGTATATATTATTAAACATGTGCATAAAACCCCTATTATCCTAGTTAAAATCTCAAATACATTATACAAGTTTGCAATACAAGTTTGGAGAAAGTGACAGGGTGTCCTATTGGGCTAGTGTCCACTGGAAGAGGAAATTTTCTGGAAGAGACTTCATCTGAGCCATGCAAGTGGGTGATGTGGACAAGGGATGTCCAGGCAAGTGGGTGTAATGAGAGCAGAGGGTGCAAAGCTTTACCTGTGGGTGCCTTTGTAGAAGGCGAGCTGCACCTGTCCTGGATGAAATTTTTTCCAAGCCCATTCATGCCTTTTATTCTTTATTCTTCATTCTTTTATTCTTTATTTCTTTTTCTTCAAGAGACTAATCATGGGACACTTCCTTGGCATGGTGACCAGTGGTGAAAGTTTTACCCACAAGTACTTTCATATAAATGAGAAGGTTGGCTCATGATGAGACCCCCTTTCCCTTGGCCATGCAAGCAAGGGTCGCTACCCTGGCGTGGTTACCAACTGGTGGTAATGTCATACTATTAGGTACCCATGGACCTAATAGGATGGCTCATGATGAGACCCCCTATCCTCTGACTAGGTCTTATTTTATTATTTTACAGGTCCCTCTTATTTCTTGTTGAGAATCCCTTTATTGCTTTCTTAGGGATCCCTGGGTGAAGCATCTCAAGGTTTTATTCTAAGGATTTTATCTTTTTCCATCTTTCTTTTACCTTCTAGGCCTTTAGCCCCTTCTTCCCACTAGGTAAGGTGCAACTCCTCAAATGATAGTTCAACCCAGTGCCCGAACAAGTGTAATGGGATAGGTGAATGGGAAGCAAGATGAAATGGTGGTGCTATGATGGAAGTGGATGATGGATTTTCATAAATCCCCCCAATGGAAAACTGAAACCTATGGACGCAGGCTTACTAGGGCATCATGTCAATCCCCCCAGACATGGTCAAGTGGGAAAGTATAATATCCAAGCATTTGTTAGAAAAAAAAGGAATTAAACACACATATTCAAAAGTTTTGAAGATCAGAGTAACACATACCATGATACCTGGATTCATTACCTCATGGAGCAAGAACCATATCAGACGCAAGACCAAGCTAATGGTGATGGATGTTGCTGCTGCTGACATGAGAACTTCATTGATGATTTCCAAGAAGAAGGGGAACAAACCATCATTCAACATAGGATTGTTGAAGACATGGCTGAGGAGATGGAACCAACACAAAGTGATGAAGTATCAACCTATTCTCCTCCCTCTAATGAAGCAATCCAAGAGCCTGTTTCTCCTGCACAACAAAAGGACGATGAGGTTAGTTGATTTCTTTTTTTAGGATTCCAATGACACCTTGTTCCATGATTCATGAAATGAAGGATAAATGGAAGCCTTCAATGAAGTGGATATTCCTTGTTGTACAATTTGTTATCACACAATTTGTAGCTAGGAAAAAGGCTATAAGATTGAAGGCCAAACTGGCGTAACAGGAACATGTCCCACCCAATGTCACCACGATGGGATGGTTCTTTCTCTTTAGGGAGGTTAGGCCCAACAGAGACATCCCTGGTGACCTGTGGTTGTGAGGAGGCAAAAGGATAAAGGGACAAGGAAAAGTTTTCCCCCTCACAAGTCACCACCCAAACAGATAGTCCTGGCTAAGCCACCAATAATAAAGTAAATCCGCAATGAAGGACACCTTCCTGGAACAAGACAACAACAAACTAATACGTGCAAGCTATTTCAATGGGTTAGTACTTCATATCAATCAAGAACTATCTGATGAACTTATAAACAATTTGAATATAAATATTGATGGAGTCAATGTTTATCAATAGCAATGGAAATCATATCACTTCATCAATAATCATTTAAATGATGTGGCATTCAATATATCAAACCAACACTTTATTCAATTTATGCCTAAAACATCATTCAATTGCTCACAAGATAAGACGTTGATGAATTAATGATACAAATAGCATAAGATAGTAGAAACACTTAGGGTTAGTAGGGTTAGCTAGAGCTAGGGTTAGTGTAGTTAGGGTTTTAAATTCGAGCTTTGAGAGAGTTTGGATCAAAGTCTTACTGCAACGTTGGAGGTATTAGGATAAGTGCCTAGAGGGTAAAATGGAGTCAAAAGTGAAGGACGCAAGGGTTGAAGGAGGAAGGCTAAGGACTAGAGGGAAGAGTTCTGAAGTGCTGCTATGGTAGGGCCTCATAATCAAAACCCTAGGGGAGAGAGGCTCACTCCGGTGTTTCTATAGCAAGGCCTCGTTCTCTCTCCTCCTTCCTTAGGTCAACTTGGCAAAACGACTAGCTCAAATGAAGCTCAAAATCAAGACAAGAAGGCTTAATGAGGGAGAGTGTTGCTACAGCAAGGCCTGTTCCCTAAAAGAAAAATGACCCTAAGTGTAGATAACCTAGGCCTGGGACGACTTCTTCCTCTTGAATTCTAAATGGTACGGCTAGCAAAGGAGAGGGAAAAAAAGGAGTGTAGCTACAACTAGGCTCTCTTTTCCTTCTTCAATGGCTGAAAGTTTCTCTATCAGGGGACATGAGACAAGGACCTACTTTTGTGCTTGCCACCTAGGGTTTTGATTCAACAAAATTCATAAACATATGCAAGAAATTAAACTACAACCATTCATTCAAGAAGTTTTGCAGAAAAATACTTACAATTCATCAAGAAATAACCATGCAAACCCTAGTTGTAACACCTTCCTTCAAAAGAAACACCATAAAATGCCAAAAATTTATTCCTTCAACAAGTGTGCCTTACTATATCAGCCAAATACCCAAGATAGGGCACCAATTCCAGACCTCCTTATGGAGTGAATGAGTCATGATAAAATGAGAACGAAAATCTCCCATTTATACAAAACCTTGACTTAATTTTACATTTAGGTCAAGTAAAAAGGCAGACAAGGCCAAAATATCAAATCATACTATTTTACATTAAATTTTCAATTTAAAACCCTAAATCAAGATGAAAGGAGAGTAAAATCCCCTCCAAGGGAGACGCTATCCCTTTTTAGGGCAGATGGGGCATCCTGGAGAAAAATGTTAGCCCTCCCTGGGCTTCTCCAATCTGTCACACGTGCCACTACTGCCTAGTCTTCCTGCCCCAAATGTCCATGATGTTGGGTGAAGTCATGGTAAAGGTGGTGATGTCCTAGGCCTCCAAAGGCCAAAGTTCCACTAAGAAAGGGTCACCCCCCCTAGGTCAAGCTATGTTGGGGTGCCTCTGGTGGAAAGTTCTCTTCTTCTTCGGTGCAAAACCTTTGATCCATCTATGTCCTGTTTCTTCCCCTCGATGGGGTATCAACATCCATTTGGTGGGCTCTTCAGCCCCATGGAGGACCGAACTGATCATCTCCCCATGTGTACCGGTCCAAATGGTACATGTCCGTCGAGCATGGTCCTGCAAATCAAAGGCTACGCCCTCCGTGGGCTTATCAATCACAGGGATCATAGCAATGTCAATCATATCTCATCATCAATATTGAACATATGAATAAAATCCCTAATACATCAGTTAATAGCTCAAAGGTGTTACACAAGCCTATAATACAAGTCTGGGAAAAAGGACAAGGTGTCCTATTGAGCTAGTGTCCACAAGAAAAGGAAAGTTCCAAGAAATACCTCATCAAAGCCATGTAAGTGGGTGATGTGGTCAAGGGACGTCTAAGCATGTGGGTGCAGTGAAGTCCAAGGATGCAAAAAAATTACCTATGGGTGTTTTTGTAGAAGGCGATTTGTACCTGTATGGATGCATTTTTTTTCAAGTCCATTCTTTCCTTTGTTCTTTTTATTCTTTTTATTTTCTTTTTTGTTCAAGAGCTAACCAGGGGACATTGCCTTGGCATGGTGACTAGATATGACAGTGTTACCCACAAGTAATTTCGCAAAAATGAGAACATTGGCTCATGATGAGACCCCCTTTCCCTTGGCCATGCAACCAAGAGTCACTGCCCTAGCATGGTAACCAGTTGATGGAAATGTCATACTGGTAGGTACCCATGGACCTAATAGGTTGGCTCATCATGAGACCCCCTATCCTCTGACTAGGTCTTATTTATTATTTTTCTACGTCCCTCTTGTTTCTTGCCGAGAAGCCTTTTTTTTCTTTCTCAAGGATCCCTAGGCGAAGCATCTCAAGGTTTATTCTTAGGCTTTTATCTTTTACCAGCTTTCTTTTACCTTCTGGGCCTTTAGCCCCTTCTTCCCACGAGGTAAGGTGCAATCCTGAAAATAGGTCAACCCAATGCCCGGACAAGGGGAATGGGATAGGTGAGCGAGAAACAAGATCTAAGAGTGGTTCTATGATGGGAGCGGACAATGGATTTTCAGAAATCCCCCCAGTGGAAAACCAAAACTTACAAACATAGGCTTTCTAGGGCACCCTGTCAATCCCCCCAAACATGGTCAAGTGGGAAAATGTAAGATCCAAGCATTTGTTAGAGATAAAAGGAATCATATGCATATATTTAAAGGTTTTAATGATCAAAGGTGACACATACCATCATACCTGGACCAATTACCTCATCGAGAAAGAACCTCTTCTGATACAGGACGAAGCCGATGGTGATGGATGTTGCTACTGCTGATAATACAAAGACAATGGAAGAAGAAAATGTGCACCCTCCAGGGCCATTCTCAGGTCAATCCTACTCTCGGTATGCCATGTCTAGGACCTATGGGCCTCGAGACATGATCTCCTAGTTATCCCTAAAAAGTGGGGATAACATCTGGCTCCAACTCGGGGACATGTGCTCACCGTAGAGTGCATGATAACCTCAACATCTATGGCATAACCTACAGACCTTCTCAATCTCGATAGAAGTATGAGTAACAAAATTGGGGTGGTAATGCCACCCCAGCATACATATAGATGTATATATACTAAAGTAAAACAATCAATATGCGAATGTAAAACAAAGTACCTACCTTTACTTACCTGTTGGCTAGATGTTCGATGTAGTCAAACGATTAGTGTATCCAATCCAGCAATGTCCCACGATACCTGCCTTTGTGCTTCATCATAAACCAAAATAGTGATAAATCAAGCACAAAAATGTCATGAGTTAGAATATATATCATATCATTAGAAATCTCAAAGTCTAACTCATGGAGGCGGGTGGGAGGAATAAAATCCTGCCAAGTCCATCTCTGAGGAAAGTACTCAATCCACTTCAGGAAGGGGTCAAGAAAATTCCAAGTTTCAGAACACTGACTCAAAATCTCGGCACACTGGCTACCTAAGACGTTCTCATACTGTGAAGTCTGGGAAGGGATTGGCAAGGATGTATTAGACGAATGGAAAATTCTCAAGGGATAGTTGAAAAACTGAGAAGATACACTTAATATTGTAATATTTAACCAACCCTTGGACTTTAGGGTTTGCCCCAGAGGAAACTCAAAATCAAAAACATACTTTCGAACCACAACTCTAGCAACACAACAAAGTATAGTAATCGGAAGTGGTTGGGGAGAATCATCACAAGGATCCTCCTTTAATAAAAGGAGGTCCTTACTTGTATTAAGACCTGAGCATAGTGGTGGTTGGTAATCATCTTCATGGAGAGAATCCAAGTGCTCAGAAGGATACTCACCAAAAATCTCAAGGTAAGATTGAAAATCACCAGGAAAACAAGGTACTAGATTATCCTTGGTTTTTTGACAAGTACAGGTAAAAATATCATCTCCTTGTTTCCACTAGTCAAAAGTAATCTGATGTGATAATTGCAAGGGAAACACTTGGAAATGACACTCAATGTCATAGATGGGATCTAGGCCATAACCAACTATATCCCACCTACGTCTCCCAACATGTATGAACTCATCAATGTTATCAACAATGTCACTATCTATGTCATAACATGCAGGGTTTGAAACATTTGAAAATTCATTCTCCTCCTCCTCATTTCCTTCATCATAAAGTAAAGCATCATCAAAAACTAGGGGAGGAGGGCAACTTATTGTTTCTTCTCATGCAAGGGCTTCGAGGACTTTGGTGTTTTCAGCATGTGTTATTGTTTCATCCTCATGGATTGCTTCTTTGTCTTCAATTTTACAACAAGGAATATCCATTTCCTTCAAGGCTTTCATTTCTCCTTCATTTTTTGAATTAAGGAACAAGGTGTTGTCGGTATCCTGAAAAGGGAAACAACTAACCTCATTATTGTTTTGTTGTGCAGGAGAAACAGGCTCTTGGATGGTCTTATTAGAAGGAGGAGTGCAGATCGATACTTCATCATCTTGCTTAAGTTTTTGCTCCTTAATCACATCCTCATTCTATTGGTCAAAAACTTGTTCCCTTATCTCTTATGGATCTTCAACAAAGGTTTCAAGGGAAACTAGTTTTATCAAGCTGAGAGTGTCCATGGTATGGTCATTGGTTCTGGACAAGGAGAGATTCTTTTCGATTCAAATGGCCATGTTGTGAGCTTCTGCAAGTGTTTTTGGATTCTTTTTATTTAGGAGGAAGCTCAAATGCCCCTGAATTCCATTAACATAGAGATAAACAAGGTACTTGTCTTTAGGATGATGGATTTCAGGAATCTGGTAAAGAAACCTCTGGAACCTAACCCCAAAAACTCTGACGATCTCATCCTCTGTTTTTTTTATGCATTCAATACCTTTCAACAATGATTGTATATCTTCCAATTTAATAACCCACCTTGCAAGGAAGAGTTCTTCAAAATGGTTCATAGATGTGATGTTGGTAGCTGGAATATTATCATACCATCTTCTAGCCTCTCCATGTAGAGAGGTAGAGAAGAGTTTCATCACCAAATCTTCAGCCTCATCACTGACAGGGAGGTATTGAAAGAAAGCCCAAAATTTGCTCATGTGATAATTGATACTTTCTCCACTGATGCCAATGAATCTAGGGAGCCATTTTTTATAAAATGGGGGCATTTGTCTGGGATATCCCAAGATTTTTCTCATGTCCAAAGGTTTGTAGTTTCCTGGATCCCATTGTGAAGTTATAGTTGGCTTCATCATCAGTGAAGTCGCTAGATATTTTTCTTGAAACTATCAAAAGATAAGGGAAAACACCCAAAGTGGAGTCACCAGGTAAGCTTGTAAGATAGAAACCATAGGGGAAAAGATTACCGAAAAAGTGTCGTCTGAGGAAGGTTTGACTCAGTGTTCCCCGACAATGGTGCCAAAATGTTATCGCACAGTTTGTAGCTAGGAAAAAGTCTATAAGATTGAAGTCCAAACTGGTGTAACAAGAACCTATCCCACCCAATGTCACCACGATGGGATGGTTCTTTCTCTTTAGGGAGGTTAGGCCCAGGGGAGACGTCCCCGGTGACCTTTGGTTTTGAGGAGGCAAAAGGATAAAGGGACAAGGAAAAATTTCCCCCCTCACAAGTCACCACCCAAACAAATAGTCTTGGCTAAAACACCAATAATAAATTAAATCCCCAATGAAGGACACCTACCTGGAACAGGACAACAACAAACTAATATGTGCAAGCTATTTCAATGGGTTAGTACTTCATATGAATTAAGAAATATCTGATGAACTTATAAGCAATTTGAATATAAATATTGACAGAGTCAATGTTTATCAATAGAAATGGAAATCATATCACTTCATCAATAATCATTTAAATGATATGGCATTCAATATAGCAAACCGTCACTTTATTCAATTTATGCCTAAAATACCATTCAATTGCTCACAAGACAAGACGTTGCTGCATTAATGATACAAATAACATAAGATAGTGGCAACACTTAGGGTTAGTAGGGTTATCTAGAGCTAGGGTTAGTGTAGATAGGGTTTTAAATTCGAGTTTTGAGAGTGTTTGGATCAAAGTCTTACTTCAACGTTGTAGGTCTTAGGATCAATTCCTTAGAGGGTAAAATGGAGTCAAAATTGAAGGACACAAGGGTTGAAGGAGGAAGGCTAAGTACTAGAGGTAATAATTATGAAGTGTTGCTATGGCAAGGCCTCATAATCCAAACCTTAGGGGAGAGAAGCTCACTCTGGTGTTGTTATAGCAAGGCCTCATGCTCTCTCCTCCTTCCTTAGGTCAACTTGGTAAAATGGCTAGCTCAAATGAAGCTCAAAATCCAGACAAGAAGGTTTAATGAGGGAGAGTGTTTCTACAACAAGGCTCTTTCATCAAACCCTAAAAGAAAAACAATCCTAAGTGTAGATAACCTAGGCCTAGGACGTCTTCTTCCTCTTGAATTCTAAATGGTATGACTAGCAAAGGAGAGGAAAAAAAAGGAGTGTAGCTACAACTAGGCTCTACTTTTCTTCTTCAATGGTTGAAAGTTTCTCTATCAGGGGACATGAGACAAGGACCTACTTGTGTGCTTGTCAACTAGGGTTTTGATTCATCAAAATTCATAAACATATGCAAGAAATTAAACTACAACCATTCATTAAAGAATTTTAACAGAAAAATACTTACAATTCATCAAGAAATAACCATGCAAACCCTAGTTGTAACACGTTCCTTCAAGAGAAACACCCTAAAATGCCAAAAATGTCTTCCTTCAACAAGTGCACCTCACTAGATCAACCAAATACCCATGATAGGGTGCAAATTTTAGACCTCCTTATGGAGTGAATGAGTCATGATAAAATGAGAGTGAAAATCTCCCATTTATACAAAACCTTGACCTAATTTTACATTTAGGTCAGGTAAAAAGGCCGACAAGGCCAAAATATCAAATCATACTGTTTTACATTAAATTTTCAAGTTAACACCCTAAATCAAGCTGAAAGGAGAGTAAAATGCCATCCAAGGGAGATGCTATCCCTTTTTAGGGTAGATGGGGCATCCTGGAGAAAAACATTAGCCCTCCCTGGGCTTCTCCAACCTGCCACACGTGCCACTGCTGCCTAGTCTACCTGCCCCAAACATCCATGATGTTGGGTGATGTCATCATCAAGGTGGTGATGCACTAGGCCTCCAAAGGCCAACGTTTCACTAAGAAAGGGTCATCCCCCCTAGGTCAAGCTGTGTCAGGGTGCCTCTGGTGGAACGTTCTCTTCTTCTCTGGTGCAAAGCCCCTAATCCATCTATGTCCTATATCTACCCCCTGATGGGGTCTCAACATCCATATGGTGGGATCTTCAGACCCATGGAGGTTCGAACCGATCATCTGAGAAGGGTAACTTACTGTTTCTGAACTGAAGAAACAGTAAGTTACCCTTCTCCCCAAAATTTTGATAATTGTCTACTTTATGATTTGGAGAAAGGGGAGGATATGGGTGAGATTTCGAATGTTTTGAATCCTCCATGTTATGATATTGATACTGACATAGTTGATATTGATGAGTTCATACATGTTGGAAGACGTAAATGGGATATAGTTGGTTTTGATGTGGACCTGATTTATGACATTGAAAGTCATTCCCAATTGTTGCCCTCACAGTTATCACATCAGATTACTTTTGATTTTCACCAATGGAAACAAGGGGATGATTTGTTTACCAATGCTCGCCAAACACCCGTGGTTGGCCAAGTACCTTGTTTTCCTGATGATTTTCTGTCTTACCTTGAGGGTTTTGATGAATACTCCTCCGAGCACTTGTATTTATTCTATGAAGATGATTATCACCCATCGATGTGCTCTGGTTTGATAGGAGTGAGAACAGTGTTTTCCCAAAGAATGATTCTCATGACATATTTCTCCATTCACCTCTTATTACTGTACATTGTTGTGTCATTAAGGATGTAGTTGGGAAATATATCCTTTGTGTTGAGTTTTCTCTAAGGAAAACCCTAGAGTTCGAGAGTTGGTTAAAAATTACAAGTTTAAGCCTACCATCTCAGAATCTTAACTTTCCCTCGAGAATTTTCCAGTCATCTGCTAGATCTTTGTCAATTCCTTCCCAAGATTCAGAGTATGAGGGCATACTAGGTAGCCAGTTTGCTAACTTTCCGAGTCATTGTTTTGAACCTTGGATTTTTTATGACCCCTTCCTGAAGTGGATTGAGTACTTTCATTAAATATGGACTTGGAAAGATTTTATCCATCCCACCTGCCTCCATGAGTTAGGGTTTGTTTCCTTCGATGATATGATATATGTTCTATTGAAGCTAGGTTTTAAAATTTTTACCTCGAAAACTAAAACTTTTCTCTTTCGAGATTCGGCTTTTCATAAGGTATAATCCTCACTATCAGTCCAAAAGACAGGTACCAAAGTCCCGAAATGATTTCATTTCTTTGTTATAGTAAAAGTCAGAAAGCTCAAGTGTTCTTAAAGTTTAGATGCACGTTCTGTAAAATACTTTAAATCACGATAAATTAAAACCCTAAAGGAGTTAATTAACCATATTTTAACCTTTCGGGATTCGGGGTTTACTCATAACAATACATTTTCAATACATTTTGAATCGCGAAATCACGATTCCCAATTTCCCAAAAGAAGTGGAAGTCAGTCTTAATCCTAATTAATTAAAAATAATCCCATCACGATTTCGGGATTCGAGGTTTGGTTGTGACATACCTCATGCAACCGCAATCCCTGAAACCCCGAAACATGAAGTCCCGACTTGATACCGAAGTTAAGGATTAAAACTAATCCCATCGCGATTTTTGGATTCGGGGTTTAGTGGTGACATACCTCATGTAACCACGATCCCCGAAACATGAAGTCAGGACTCAATACCGAAATTTAAAGAGAACTAACTTCATTTTAAAAATACATTTAATGGTAATTAAACTTCTTGGGAACTTTCTTTTTCGGTCTCCGTCAAACGAGATGTTTTGAATTTTGATTTTAGAATTGTCAAAATATGACCACATTAATAATGGATAGATCATGATTTCTATGACACAAATGCATATCTCAGAAATATTCTCTGCATTAAATGTATTAAAATCTTGGCAGCTGCGTCAGTACTTTCACCATAAAATGTGTTAAAAGAAAATTAGAGATCTATGTTTTGAAACTTATTCTCTGTTTTTCTATCAGAAGTAAACTTCACATCTTGCCGAGCTTTCATGCCCCTCTTCTGTGACAGGTTTTTGTTCCAATACAAAAGTCATGGCACCAAAGAAGGGACCCAAGAAGAGTGAAGATACAACTGAGATTTCCAGCCCAGAGGGAGATGTCATATCAGACACCACACCACATGTTATCGACTCAATTAAATCCTGGAGACAAATTTATGAAAATCTAGACTGCGAGATAAAAAAAATTCCCCTAACAACTCTGAGAATCACCTTCGAGACATAGTAGAATGAGAATTTCACAAAATTGCAACATGCCCACGGCTCATGGTGTACAATGACATGATCAGTTGGGCTATGGAAAAGGTTGATATTCCAACGAGAAGCATTTTAAATGATCAAGGGGCCATTATCGACTCATTCAGACCTGAACATATCCAGGTTATGTACAAAATCTCACCCAATCCTAATTTCATTTACAATGCCCAATTTATAGATGAATTCCAGAGAGAGGAATGCATTGAGGCAGACCAAACTTACCCTTATTTAATCAAAGGTTGGTGGAGATGTCCATCAAAATTTAGGTCCGATACCCATGAAATTTATGCCATAGCCTCTTTGAATGATTACATGGTTTATGTAGCCATGATGCTGTGCAGAATCTTCGGCAAAAATAATCCTTGTCATTTACCCATAGAATGGGTGCCCTTTCTAGAAGAAGCATCAGAAGGATATAGTTTCAACTAGGACACGATTTTATCTGATAATATAACCAAAGAGGTTTCAGATTACAGAGCTGCAAGAGCCCGAGGTCAACCAGTGGCCCTTTACATGTCAGCATACATCATGGACACAATTTGTTTTATGACTCCATTACCCCTGATGAATTGGAGTTGGAACACAACCTACCTTGAATCCATTCACGAATATCACTCTGAGTTGTGGGAAGAAAATGCAAAAAAATTGTTTTACGAAATTTGTCATTTCATGGCGATACCAATGCATAAATTTTTTTTCAGTTGTGGCCCTCCTCGCATTTCTGAAGTAGTTTCAAATAACCTCAAGCAAATAGCAGACCGGTTCATTGAAGAAAACTTATCCTACATCAGGGTTTATGGGTGCTCAATCTCCCCTCACGTGCTTCCAAAATTACTCTAGGATAGACTGGTGTGTAGGGAAGTAGCACACCAAATAGTAAAAGGCAGTATCGAAATAGAGCTAAAGGAAACTCAAAAGAAGTCCTGGCCAATGTTCCTTGTGCACATCAGGAAATTTTTGTTACAAAATTTGGGACATTCTAAGGTGGAAGCAGAAGCACTCGAAGAAGTTAAACTATTAAATATTGAGTACAAAAGGCATGACCCTTATAAATTAGTGAACAAACACTTGATACACTGCAATATGAAATCCTATGAACATGAGGAGTCCCCTTGGGATGATATGTTCAAAGGGACCAAGTCTTATAAAGAAATGTTAGAAAGAGTACAGACACTGTCGTCCGACTTGCAATTCAGCTTTCAGACCTTTCAGAAACATCGACGGAGTGGTCTGCCCCAAGTACTTCAAGGAGAAGAAATCACCCTCCCCTAGGAGAAAGAAAGCATTCCACCAGGTTTTGAGCAGGAAGCACAAAAGAACGGAAGTCCCAAAAAATCCCTATAGGATACGGAAAGGCCTCCACCAAGCAAAAAGACCGAAGCAGAGAAAAGGTCAGGGAGACCTCCCAAGTCCAGTAAGCCTATGCCCCCTTCATCACTAGGGGTTGATGTCAACACGCCTAAGGAAGCAGGAGGGAAAGGATCTATGGATATAGGGAGTCCCATAGCTTCCTTAGCCCCCTTACAGTCCACTTTTAGACTCCCATAGATAGGAGCTCTATTTGTTGATGACCTTGCCTCCATTCCCATAGATGAGATTCCTCCTTCCGATTACTTTTTTAGTAGAAAAAGGAAGGTCGTCCTGAAACAGGAGATGCATAATAAGGAGGGGAATATGGTTAAAAAACATAAAGTCTTGCTAGATGAACAAAATTTGGAGGAAGAGGATTTTGCTACAAAGATAACAGGTTCCATGGGAGCCATGGCAACAAAAAACTTTTTTACCGTGGGAAAAATGAGAACCAGTATAAAGAAGAGTGGTAAAATCATAGCACAATTACAAGAGCAGTTAAAAAATGCCGAGGAAAACATTAGAGAATAAATGAGTAAAAGCTTGGAGCAGATAAGCGTTGCTGAAAGGTTAGAGGTTCAATTACTCAAAACAAGCCTGGACGAAATGAGACAGAAAATGCAAGCAAGTCAGCTATAGATTACTCAGCAAAAGGAGCACATTGAACAGTTGAAGGCTAGATTAATATCGATGGAAGATCAAATTATAGACCTAAAAGATTTCCAGGCCCAGTCACTTGAAGTGCATTCAAAAATAGAAATTGAACAACATAAATTGATTTCCAAGATAGAAATTGTTCAGAATTACTTTCAAGAAGTAGATAATGCCTTTGATAATATTATCCTGAGGGAAAAAGAAGCCAAAGCAATGAGGATTACTCTCCAAAAGGAAATTATATATTCGACAGTTGAAGAGGTATCCAAAACTACGAAAGTATCAGCCACAAAGAAAATCAAAGGCGACATCATGCTCAAGCTATGGGAAACCAACATAACTGAAAGCAAAAGAATAGTCAAAGAAATCAGAGATGACTGTGAAGAAGTTTTTTATCTTTTAGTCAAAATGTCATTAAATATTGGAAAAGGAAATTGTACAGGACTTTTGGGATAGATCAATATTGTAAGACATCAATTAAATTTTAGGGAAAATTTGAGTGAAATCCAAATGGAAATTTCACAACTAAGAAAAATGGATGTCACCCTAATAGACAGGTTGTTAGTTGAGCCTAACTTAAAACTACAGTCAATAAAGTTTGCAGATAAAGGATTTGATGACCGTCTTTCCAAGATTCAGAGAAAGGTTTATCTGTTCGAGGAAAGAGACCTTCCAGAACCCCCTAGAAATTTTACACAGTTCTTGGAGAGATGCATTAAATGTATTGAATCAAAAGAAAGAGAGTCATCAACAAAGTAAAAGTATTATTTGGAAGAGCTTTACTTCCAAGAAAATGGAAAAATGGAAAAGATCATGAAAACAGTTTTGGATCTATTTTTTAACAAATAGTTAGTCTCTAAGAATTAGGAAATCACCAACCGTCTTAAGATTGGTGGTTTTGTATAAATGTAATTTTTCAAGACTAAGAAAAGGCTTTTTTATGGATGGATTGTAAAGAGAAAACTTTGTTTTGCCTGAATTAATACAATATAGATTGAAGATTCCAGATCTGGTCAAGCCCGAGTTATGTGTTTCACTGTCATTCTATTATTATTTCATACTTTCATCTGAAGTGTTTCATGTGGTAATTTCTATTATAGTGATTGAACAGTCTGATTATCTAATCGTTTGTAGTTTTTCCTCTGTATCATCTTTCAACGGATATAAGATCTATGAACGTTTTAGGACTCTGAAATTGTATGCTTCTACAAAGTTATCATCCCTTTTTCTTGTATTAACTTAAAATGATATTCCTCTTAAATTGATGCCTCATTTTTTGTCATATGACTATATATTTCCTTTTCTTTCTTCATTCCATGCATATTATTCATTAAAATTGACTTAGATGCCAGAAGTGGCCTTTATTTATGTTATACTATTGATTCATAATTTGGAAGTTCTATTTTTATTAATTCGGACCAGAAATTTGTGACCCTTGAAAATATTTTTGATTTACAAAAAATAAACCCTCAACTTTCATGACTGTTCCAGTTACTAGACAACCTAATATAGAATTTGGTCTATCAAATCAGACCAGTATTGTGCTAAATCTATTCAATACTATCTTACAAACAACAAATACATGGGTAGAACTTGAACATTCATGGGCTGCCATTGAAAGGGATATTAACAGCCAAGAACAATGGGAATCTAGGTAGAGACAGTTAAGGAACCAACTGTGATCTCGCTCTCCATTAAACTAGACTTTTTACCCTTTAATTATCTCATATTCCTCAACGGTATACTTTAAAGCCTTAAAGTATAAACTCATGAACGCCATCTTTTTGGTGTCGTTGTAGGGGACAAAGAAACAAATCTTTTCCCTGGGAAAAATGACATTGACACTTTCTTTCTTTGATAGTGAACAAAGATCGAAAAACCTTCTAAGGCTACTTTTATCTTTCACTTGGCAACTCCACATTTTTTAAACTAGATTCTAGTCGAAAGAACACTAGAAAGAACCTGGATGAAAAGCATATTTCGCCAGTTTCTGATTCGGAAAAGATTTTAAAATCAAGAAGATCTCTTAGACAATTCGTTTCACCAACACATGTCATCTGTCAACCAAATTCTTCACAGTTGAACGTTAGAGGAACACTTGAGAGATCCCTCTCCCTCCCCCTGTCGATCGATACATTCTCTTTTCCTGAAGTTCACACTTCTACTACCAAACACTCTAATGAATGCCCTGTGTATTATGATTTAACCCCCGTCGATTCCCCGATATGTTTGTCTTACGAGTTTGGAAGAACAAGTTATTTTCATATTGGGCCTTCTTCCTCTAGTTTCTTGTGCCTTGATGATCATTTCCCTACAACTCTTCTATCATATTCAAGTACAACCCAAAATCTACCAAGATTCCATGAGCTTTCTCCTCATACACCCCAAGTTTCAATCTCAAATCTATCAATGGTTGCACACTAAGGTGCGGGGACTAGAGGTGGTGTTGTAGGCGATGTCGCAGGAGGAGCGGAAGGCAGTCAAGTACCACTCCCTGGAATTTTTTCTAAGGTGACTGCTAGATATGCCCCTCTTGTCCTCCCAGTTCCCTTACATGACCTTCCATAAAATTACATGAAAAATCTCTCAAAATGTACAAGGGAAGGTAATTTAACTGCACAAGAACACATCAATTTCTTTGACCAATTTGCTGATATCCTAGGAATCGAACATGAAGATGTCTACTCTAGACTCTTAGTACAAACTTTCGAAGGGCAGGTTAGAACCTAGTTCCGAGGATTAGCAGCGAGATCTTTAAGGTCATACGATGAGCTTGAAAGTGCTTTCATCAAACAACGGGGAGAAAGAAGAGATCACCTCTATTATCTAACTGAATTCGCTACTCTTAGAAAAAATCATTCTGAATCAGTTCTCGAGTTCACCCAAATATTTAATAAATTGTATAATAAGATTCCAATCGAGGTCAAACCTTCTCAGCCTGCAGTGAAACTAACTTTCGTTGGAGTTTTCGACCCTGATTTTGCCTTACTATTAAGAGAGAGGAGATCAGTAGACCTCACCAAGATGCAAGACGATGCCCTAGAAATTGAATCAAACATGATGGCTTTAGGAAATCTAAAAGCCAAAACGGAGGCTGGGAACAAAGAAACCAGAAGATACAAAGAACAAGGAGGATCTTCAGGGTTAGGAAGATCTTCGAGAGACAAGATGGATGACATGGCTAGGATAATTAAAGAACTGTCTAATAAGATTTCAAAAATGGAATTAGAGAAGACTAAAAATGACCATTTTCCTAGAAAGGATTTCAGAACGAATCCCAATCCTCAAGTCCCACAAAGACAGATTAAGAATGAGGATTAGAAAATCCCAACCCCCTTCAAGAGTGAAAACTACATTGGAGAGGAATATTTAGAATATTTTGAGGAATTAGAGGGAGATATAAACAATCTGGGTGATGATGAGCCACAACCCTATTTATCAAGACAAGATTATGAAAAATTCTTAAATAAAGAAAATAGATTGGAAAATGACCTAAACGATAGTACTTCTGAAGATTTGACCTACCAGGGTATTGTTGATGGTATAATGGTCGAGCTTCAATAGAAGTACAATCTAAGGCCTAGAAACAAGAGTGTTACAATCACCCAAAAGAAAAATATCTTTTCGAGGAGTGAGGCAGACGAGATAGTTTCAAAAAATGTTGAAAATAGACTGTAAAAACTGACATAACGGACACACAACCTACCAAGACTAAGGTAGCTGAAACACTCATAGTCAAAACACAAAAAGTGAAATCTCCTGCAACTGAAACAAAACCTTCACCACAAAAGAAAGCTGATAAGAACGGATTCGAAGCCAAAAACGTTGAGAATGACAAAATTGTGGGAAATTTTAATATGAAAAATGAAATCAATAAAATCAAGATCCCCGTGCCTCTTGTTGAGCTGGCAAAAAACCCAACGTACAGAAAACAAATTTCCTAGTTGATTAGTTTTTGGGAAGATGAAATCTAAGCCGACATCATTAACTTAGAAGACGACAAGCCGAACATAGTTTTGTGCCCTCATTTCAAAGGCGCCAAAGACATTGTTTCTCCCTTCTATATCATGTTAACCTTGTTCGACCAACTACTCCATAATTATATTATTGACTCTGGAGCATCTCACAATGTAATGCCTAAAGCCATTATGGATAAATTGGGTCTCGAAATTACTAGGCCTTATGGAGATTTATATTCTTTCGATTCTAGAAAAGTTAAATGTATAGGCATGATTAAAGACTTGGTAGTAAATCTGGCTCAAATACCTACAAAAAGCATTCTCATGGATGTAGTGGTCGCCAATATCCCTCCGAAATATGGTATTATGTTATCTAGATCCTGGGGTGCCAAGCTTGGGGGATCCCTCCATATTGACATGACATATGCTACGATCCCAATTTTTGGAGGACGGTTCACACGCCTGTACAGAGAGACCAGGTTAGCGTTCATGGTAAGTGATCCCCGCAACCCGAATAATCACCCTGTATATATTGTTGATCAGGATCTAGGTAATTATATCTTATCCATTGACGTTGAAATTGTTTTAGGTATAGATGAAAGTTGTACAGAAGAAAAAACAGAAAAAGAAAAAAATAAACAAAATGTATATAGCACTGGTGTGTGGAAGATGTTTTTTGATGGTGCTTCATCTTACCTTGGAGCCGGAGCAGGGGCACTCCTTGTGGCCCTTGATAATCAATTTGTAATCCCTTTTTCTTATAGACTCCAGTGGAATGTGGACCACACTAATAACGTATGCGAGTATGAAGCCTTAGTATTAGGGTTGGAAGCCGCTAGGAGAATGAAAATAAAAAACCTTGAAATCTTTGGTGATGCTGAGCTAATCGTAAAAAGGGTAAACCAAAAGTACCAGGACAAACATCCTAGGCTGAGATCTTACAGGAATTGCATCTGGGATCTGATCGAAAATTTCTTCTCCTCTGTCAAAGTCCACTAAATTCCAAGAACTGAAAACCAACAAGCCGATGCGTTGGCCAAAGCAACCTCAACCTTCACACCTCCCACTACTTTCAAACTAAAATATCATATACAATTGAGACACCAACCTTCCATACCCAATAACATACAACACTGGAAATTTTTTGAGGATGATGAACAACTTCGTGAATTTTTAGAATCGATAGACGAGTTTGTCGAAACTCATGCCGACCAAGAAAACCAAAATGATCTTGTTTGGATCATGTAGGAAGGGGAAGACCCCCAGGAATTTCACGATAAAATCACCAATCATTGAATGCTTGTTCTAAAAAACAACCAAATCCCCAAGGGCTTGATTCCCTTGGAAAGGTTATTTAGTCAAGATGATATCCCATTAAGATCCACCTTACAACCTCAACCTGAAGAGGTTGAGGATTGTGAGATAGGTAACAAAGGAAACCATCGGTTGGTGAAACTGTCAAAATACCTATCCCCAGAAACCAAAAGTAAATACGCTGAGTTTCTTAGAAAATATAAAGACGTTTTCGCTTGGTCTTATTAAGAATTAAGAACTTATGTGTTAGAAAAACAGGACCGCAGAGCAATAAAATAAAACAAATGTAGAAACAAAACATAGAAGACACACAATACAAGAGAGACACAGATTTACATGGTTCACCCAGTGTGGGCTACGTCCACCAGAGAAATTGCCAGGTCCTTCATTTATTATTATCCAGCAAATGAAGG
>JASDQU010505641.1:49837-92034 GCA_032191745.1 Picea mariana | reverse complement strand
GGAAGACAAGGATTGACCTCATCCTTGCGAAGAATAAAGTGCTGGATATTGTGAAAGGAAAGATCGTGAAGCCAGAGTTTAAAGAAGGAGAAGAGAAGGAACCGTAGAACATTGTAGCTATGGAGAAGTTCAAAGACGTTGACATCAATGCCATGAGTATCATAGTGGATTCCATAAAATATCACTTGATACCCTACATCTCCCATATTGACTCATCGAAGAAGATGTACGATGCTCTAACAAATCTCTTCTTAGTTAGAAACATTGGACAGGTTATGAGTATGAAGAATGAGCTCCGTGACATGAAGATGAATGATGACGACAGCATAACATCATACTTTGTAAGGATCCCCCAGCTAAGAGATCAACTACAAGCTATTTAGGAGATCACTTTAGAAAAGTAATTGGTGAACATAGTACTCAATGGTCTTCCCAAGACATGGGATTCATTTGCCGCAAGCATGAACACAAGGAAGGAGTATCCGACATTTGACGAACTTTGGACTTGTTGTGCTCAAGAAGAATCAATGATCAATGCAAAAGAGAAACCCCAAAAGAAGTACGATGATAAAGCCTTCACAGCAAGATTCAAGAACTTCAGGAACAAAAGGAAGTTTAGTTCAAGGAGGAAGCCAAATCAAGAGAAAGACATTCCAGAAGTACAATGCTTCAACTGTAAAAAGTATGGTCACTACAGAAACTAGTGTCCAGAGCTAAAGAAAAGGAAAGGGAAGCATGAAGCATCAGTTTCCGAAGAAAAGGAACCTACAAAGAAGACTAAGCAGGATGGAAGAGACTTCTTCTACTAAAAGGTAAACAACACTATTCTTATTTTCTGTACATATCTTGCTTGCATCATCTTTGTACATATCTTGTATATCTATCTCTTGGAAGATAATGTGCTACAGGAAGAACTATACCTATGAAAGAACAACAAGAATGAATATCACTAGATATTACACATGAAAGAATGAAATATATCATGTGAAAGCTATTACAAGATAAGTTGAAATCAGAATCAATCCTGAAGAGACTTAGAAGTCAGACATCAAGAGAAATTGGAGAAAGACCTATGACGACAACTAAGACAGAAGCGTGGACTCTGTTAAGACAAGAGAGCTAATTATATATTGCAAAAGACAATAAGGTTGTAGATGGAAGCATGGACTCTATTATATATTGTAGAAGACAATAAGGACGGAGACGCAAGAAGTCAGACGAAGGGAGCAGATTATATGCACTCTTACATGAAGCAAGGATTAGGAGGGAGCTAATTCTATGATCCATTAAAGATGATGAAATGTATACATCCATGGTAGTAGTCATAAAAGATAGTATGTGTTCAGCTCAACTACAGAAGAATACCTCTTCAAAGAAAATCCTTAAAGTATTCCTCGTTGTCCATCCAGATCCATGATCCTATGATGAAAGGTAGAAGTGGAATCTCTAGAGAATGGAATCCATAAGAAACTCCATGGACCCAAAAGTAAAAGAAAAATATGAAGAAGAACATGAAGATTCCAAGAAAGAAGAACCAGAACAAACGGTCATTACATCAATAATCACAAGCCTGGTATGAACTCACTAAAAGTAATCAAACAAAAGAACTGAAGGTCGTGATGAAGAACAGTGTATGAAAGAATTATGAATGAAAGCATTGCGAGATCCAGAACCAGAGGTTCTCTCAGATGGAGGGAGAAGACTATGATGATTGATTGTTCCAGTACACCATACTTATCTCTATATAAGTCATTACATCATCCGCAACATCCATGAGTCAAAATTCTACATTAGATGAAGGCAAAGAATGTTCTCCAGAGAAATTGAATAAAGAAAGTATAAAGAGCAACCTCAAGACTTTGATCCATATCAGAAAGAGACTCCTGTATGCAGATAAGAAGAAGACAACTTGGCGTAGAACCTCCAGTGCACAACAGAAGCATGGTGAAGATTTCCTATAACATCAAGATGACTACTTAGAAGATCATATCTCATGATGATAGAAGAAGTGCCACATGGATATGTTCTAGTCCTCCAACTATGATATACTCTATTGTTCACATCTACAAGAAGCCTTCACAGTGTTACAGACTACAGTACAAGCATTACATTATCCATGATGAAGTCCAGAAAGGAGAAAGTGATTCTCCAATACATATCTCCACAGATGAGCAGATAAGCATACATTTTGGTAAAGCCAATATTCAAGATGAAAGAACTTTCATACTCAAGCTAGAGCTCATGGAGATAACTCTATTAACCGGAAGGGAAGACTCTCCAAGCTAGAAGAAGGTACGCAAACATTTATTTTTGTGATTGAAATAACTCTCCAGTTAGGAGGGAGCATTTAACTTTGTAAAAGTCCAGATTGGACAGATGCTTTCCTGTTCAGAAAATGGATTGAGATTTCTGACGGACAGTGGCTTCCCATTGTAGTTAACATGGGAGACAGACTGATTGCTGATGTATCATAGACAGCGACTTCCCATTATGGGGAGTGGTCTAGGAAAGTCATTCTTCTTTGCGGTCACCATGTGTAGTGGTCAAGTAGAATGGTCTGTCTCGCCAGGCAATCATTCTTTTGAAGTTCATAGTTGTGAGCAGTTTCAAAGAATCGTCCATTTTGGAGGTTGATGCAGGATAGACATNTCAGGGATAGTTATTCCTTGAGGGCAGACTCATTCTCTCCAGGTTACACTTTGTTTAGTGTCGGAAGAATGGCCCAGGGTGGGGAATAGTCCAGGACGATCATTCCTTAGGGCAGACTCATTCCCTCCAGGTTACACTTTGTTTAGTGTCGGAGGAATGGACCAAGGTAAGGAATGGTCCAAGCATTTCTTGAGGGCAGACTCATTATCTCCAAGTTACACTTTGTTTAATGTCGAAAGAATGGCCCAGGGTAGGAAATGGTCCAGGTTCAGAAATCAGAAACAATCCTTCTTCCTTGGTTGAGAAGAATGGGGCAGATAGCCTATTATTGATATTCTATGTTGAGGGCAAACATTCTTTCAGACCTCACAGATGTGAGTGAAAGATTGGCCCAGATGATTACTATTTATGTTATATATTAAGGGTAGAGATTCTTTCAGATCTCACAGATGTGAGTAAAAGATTGGCCTAGATGATCATTGTTGATATTCTATACTGAAGGCAGACACTCTTTTAGATCTCACAGACATGAGTGAAAGATTGGCCCAGTTGATTCAATTTTTATGATAACATTGTTTCTATGCAGATGAAGACTACTGTGGTGGCAGACATTCTTTCAGATCTCACAGACATGAGTGAAATATTGTCCCAGATGATACATTTTTTATCATAACATTGTTTCTATGAAGGACGCTCTTAGATGTTTGTTATGAAGACTATATGATAGTAGATGAGGACTACTCTGGTGAATGTGTTTCACATCTCGCAACTATACGTTGTTGATCAAGTACTTGTGTGTTACTTGATGTGGTAGTTAACCACTGAATTGTAGTTGTGTACTACTATGAATAGACACAGGTGTGTTCTATCCTTGTTCTAATTTCCTTGAAGACTATCAGCAGATTATTGGAGATGATCATTCAGATGAATGATGAACAGAGATTTTCCAGATGGAAAATAGTTCAGAGCTTTTACTCCTCTTGTATGACTCCATGGTGAGAGTGACTTATCCAACATCATATCTAACTACTCAGATGAAGTATGTTTTTGAGAAGATAATGCAGCTGATGGTGATGGTGATGCTCATGATCTAGTCATGAAATAGTCTAGATGGCTATATTGATCCTACCGGGTAAATGGTATGTTTTGTGCTCAAGTCCATTACCTGTAAATACCTCTAGCTAGGAGGGAGTGTTAATATTATGGTAGCTGCGGGAGGTATTTACCCCCACGTGTGAACCTGACGAGAATAGAAGACTCCGGGGAGCAAGAGAAACCTTAATGAGTTGGCTAATAACCCTAGAAGCCTTGTTGTCTCAAGAAGAAAATTTATATTAGGCTATTAGCCTCTAAGAGAAGAAGTCGACCAGAATTAATAATAATATATTGAATAGACACATACCCAGAAAGAGAAGTCGGCCCCATTAAACTTGCAGGATTACTATAAATAAAGGGTGTCAGTTCTCATTTGTCACATCTCAGGACTGCAATTTTCCCAGTTGGTGCGCACTGTAGTTGCAGTCTGGTGTGCAGGTTTGGAGGAGGGTTGCAGGTGCAGTTGTAGCAGCAGCTAGTTTCAGTATTGGCTTGAATATCTCTTGGCTAGGGTTTGGAACATCTAATCAGTCTTTTGTGATGCGCTCTCCTTGGGGATTGATGTGCTACTCTTTGTTTGGCTATCTAGCCTAGGGTTTGCTTCCAGAGGAATTCTCAGGTCAAGGTTAAGGTGCTCGGAAGGAGGCTTCAGCCTGTGGTTGGGTGACGAGGGTATCGTCAATGGTAAAACGAGCACAACATATTCTATATTCTAACACCTTCATCTCCTACATCCTCCTTTTGACTCCATTAACCCTGGAAATGCACTGATCTAAGACCAAGCTTGTGAATGACATGATCAAAACCACTCTCAACACTTTGAATGAAACCCTAACTACTGACCCTAGCTTGAAAAACTAACCTTGCTAATTTAATGATGTCGTCATCTCTTGCTATTAATATCACTTGTGCGGCTAACATTTTTCTTATGAGTAATTGAATGGTTATTTAAGGGCATTAGTTGAATGAAGTGTTGATTATTACATTGACTGCCACATTTTTCTTAAATGTTTATTGAAGAAGTGACATTACATATCATTGTTATTTTATAAACATTGACTTCATCAACATTCATTAGTCATTTGCTTATATATATCAGATAGTCGTTAATTATATGAAGTACTAACCAAGTGAGTGAGATTGCACATACATATTTCTTGTTGCTTTGTCTCAGGAAAGTACATATCTTTTGGTTATAATTCTCTTTATTGGCTGGTTAGCCGGACTATGTGATCGATGGTGACCTTTGAGGGGGGAAACTTATCTTTGTCTTACAATCCTTTCCCTTCTCAAAACCCTAGGTCATCGGGGACGTCTCTCCCGGTCCTTACCTCCCTAAACAGAAAGAACCATCCCATTGAGGTGACATTGGGTGGGATTGGTTCTAGTTACGCCAGTTTTCCTCTTTGATCTCTAGCCTTTATCCTTACTACAAACTGCACGATAACACTCATAATTACAAAAAATGATATTTCTACTATGTTATGACTAGCAATTAAAATTGTTGTTTTGACTGACTAAGACTCCCTATGGACAAACACCTAGACAAAGTTGTCCAATCGAGCTAAAACTTGGTCCAAGGGTGTAGGGGGTCTCATTCCATTTCTTTTGAGCACAAATACCCCTAGAAAAATCCCAATGACCTAGTTTTTACATCTTTTATAAAAAATAGTTAATTAAAATTACTCAACCTTTGGAAACTTTAATTAATAAAAAAAAACTATCTAGACTCAACAAAATTCCGCAAAACTTCAAGAGATGTCTTACATGGTCATCTAAAACATTCCTAAACACTAGATACCATAGGAAAAGACCATTATAATGTATTTCACTGCTTTGGAGGAATTATTTGTGGGAGTGAAAAACTCAAGGGAAATTAATAAGGCTAGTTAAGTCAAATTAATAACCTATGGAAAAAAAACACTCAGTGAAAGGAACTCTTCTAATGATGAATTCCTAAGGTAACTGACCTAACTATGATCCATGTAGACCCATTACATTACTATCCCATGTAGGGGAATGAAAATTCCAATTACAAAAATACATGTTGAAGGCCAAAAATGCCTTGTAGAACTAGGAAGTCTATGAATTAGTAGCATCTGATGATGCATATATTCATGGTACATGGAGTTGACCCCCTAGTTGAATAGGTGGCCAACACTCTCTAATAAATGCAATTTCCATTGGATGTTGGAAAGTTTCCCTTGCATTCATAAGACCGAATGGCATCTTGGTATACATGAATGTACATATTATCTTACAATATGTACTTTCCCAAAGCCCAAGGTAAGTGAAACAAGATTGAAGTAATAAGGGAATGACCTATCAATGTCACCTTAATAGGAAATACTTTTCTGTTTAGGAGTAGGGGAAGACTACCCCAAGGGAGACGTCCATAGTGACCTAAAATGTTGGTCAAAACTAAAGCAAGGATGCAAAGATATCCCTCTTCTCACTAGTCACTCAAGTCAAAAGGTCTTCCTGAGTTTATGTCTTAAGAGATGAACCAGTTGTAATGGATGAAGTGTACCTTCTCGGAACAAGAAAACAAGAAAACATATGGCAGTTTCAAGTACAAAATGATATTAGTGCTTCAATAAGACAATAAACCAACGAAATATATGCTAGCTGATATAAAATTGCAGCAAAATGAAAGTTTACAAAAACAAGAAGTATTTTATAACAACTACAAGAAATGTGCCTCAAAATTGCTTGAAAATACAATGAAAAGATAACATTTACTAGGCAGAATGATAATCAAATGTCATAAGCAATTTTAGAAGTGTTTAGCTAGAATTAAATGTAGATTATGCAGAAAATTTGTTGTTTTAAGATGGTTGTAACAACAACAAGGTAGGGTTAGTTTACTAGGCTAGGTTAGTGTTAGTTTTAGTTAGTGAAAGCTAGGAAGGTTAAGGTTTTAGTGTTGGTTTGATCTCTCAATTAAAGAAGTGTAAGGACTGGTGCCTTTGAGGGGTTATGGAGTCAAAAGTTTAGTAACATTTATTTGGAGTAAGAAACAAAATGATTATATTTATCCAAGTAAAAGAAGAATCTTAGAAGAGTACCACCTTAAGTCTTCTAGGATTCAATCTTTAGGGAGGTGATCTACTAGAGAGTAGGCACTTCTAAGCCCTAGCGGTTTCCTCCTCCTTAGATTATTGAAAGAAATATTTAGATGCAACGACAATTGATTAAGGCTTCTAAAGTGCTATCACTTTAGGGCTTTAGAAGCTTTTCAAAATTAACCACCTTAGCAAATTCTAACAAATATATAGAAAATAAGTAGCATCTTAAGTTCTTTACTCCTAGGTTTTGTCAAGAAAGCAATTTCATAATCTTTAACATGAATAAGCAATTATACCATAACCATTCAAAATAAAATGACAATTTCATATTTACTTACTTCACCAAGAATAATCAAGCCATGAAACCCTATATTTCCAATTGACTTTACCAAAAATGATTGAAGTTGCAAGTATAAAGACTCCAAGAGAGGTGCACATCACAATTTCAACCAATAAACCCCAAGTAGGGTGCAAATTTCAGTCCACTTCTCTCAAGGTAATAGTTGTTAGGATAAAATGAGAGTACTTTATCTTTATTTATACAAAACTTTGACCTTTAATTAATTTTAGGTCAAAATTAAGGTCGACCTGGCCAATTTACAATAAAATCCATTTTGTCAAAATTAAGTACTAACCCACTGCAAGCATATATTCTAGTTGTCTTTGTTTTGTCTCGCAAACAGGTGCATCAGCAGTGGTTATACCTTTGTGACTATCTTTTCTTGGGAAGCAATCTGTGAAAGGGGTATCCTTGACTTATCCTTTATTCTTAGCCTTTCATTTACCCAGATTGCCTTAGTGACGTCTCCCTTGGACTTGCCCTCCTAAATAGAAAGAGCCCCCCATCGAGGTGACAGTGGGTGGGGAAGCTCCTGTTACGCCGGTTTCAGGCCCTGACTCAAGCCCTTGGAACTATCCTACAAACCGTGCGATAACAGGGATCATTATAGGAGTTAACCCTAGGGGTTAACTAACTCAACAAAGAAATTGAATGGAGGTATAAAGGAAAGGCAAGGGCACACCTTTCAATCATCTTGGATTATTATTGCAATTTTATTTTGGGCTCTTGAGCACATAGTTTTGAGGTTTTTGAGAATGCAAACCCTAGAGGAAAACTTGGTGGTGAAAGATTCCACCTATATTGTTCCAAGCTTGGTCTCGGGGATGCAATACTCCACCCACACCATTCTACAACAACTACAGGTACCATCATTCATCTAGGACAGAAACAGGTCGTACCCTTGAGGGTTTTCAGCCGGAGGGCACACTATTGTATGAAGGAAGTTTGATCCGAGAGATTGGTTGCACTTCTGGACATTCTAGCACTTTCCTTGTAGGGTCTTGATCATCAGTTCTAGTGCTTTTTGAAAGAGGTATTCTTGCCATATGATTTCCTAGAGCATTGGCACGACTTGGATAGAAGGAGGGTTCTATTTAGATTCATATATGTCTAGTTTGGAGGAGTAAAACTCCATATCTTATCTTGAGACTTCACTAGGAGGTTTCCCTTGGCCCGATATATCATTCTGGAGAGTTTCACATTGATTGGAGGTCTCTTTCATCAGGTCAAAATATTATTGTTAGACAGTATTCAGGAGGGCGGAGTTTTACTTGAGGATTCAACATTTGAAGGAGCACCCTTGGAATTTTCGGATTGAGGTTTCAAGAGGGGGTTTTATTAGCCCCGATATATCATTCTACAAAGTTTGGTGCCATTTGGAGGCTTCCAGTAGCTAGGCCAAAATATTGGATCTTTATAGCTATTCAGGAGGGCGTACCTTCAGCCAGGGGGGTCTGGACTTGACCCTGATTCTTCTTGTATTGGTATTTATCTTGTATTCAACCTTTGGAGGCTTACATATTCTTATATGGATCATTTTGTAGTAGCTAATTTCTTATATTTTGGCTCTATCTGATGTTATTCCAAATCTACATCCTTATTGTATCAGGTTCTTTATTATTATATCAATAAAGGTCAGATCTATGATGTTTGGTTCCATATCTGGTTTTCTTGTCATATATTGTGTTTCCACTTGCTATATCTTCATATATATGCTTGTTAACTGAATCTACAAACCCTAATACATAACTCAAGAAGTAAAACTGCAAACAAACACACACACATCAGTCAAACAGTAATCAGTTAGTGTTCCAAGTGAAAAAATTGGCTTGGGAACATTACATCGCAAAATAATATTTCTAAGATTATCTGATCCATATTTTATGAGAAGAACGAAATGAATACATATTATTATCAAAATATGATTAAGACAAAATAACATATATACAATAAAACTTGTTTCTATTCAGTAAGGAAATAAGATGAAACTGTAAAATGCAGTGGAAAACAAGCTTGCTAGAATGGTGGTGGCTTATGATCTGAAAATAGAAGGTTGAATTGTTATGCTATGCAAGCACCCTCTACTTCATTAAAATAAACTTTACAGGACCTTTCTTCATGTGTTAAAATATGCAAGATAAACTTATGTGTTAAGTTCATGCAACTTCTTGTAAATGTTTATGTGTGAGGAATTGTTCCTTTAGATGGTTAAATATGTACTTTAAAAAAATACACAACAACACAACTTGCATAAAATAAACCATCAAACTCACAACAAGAACAACATGATAAAGGAGTTCATCCCCCTCCGGGCTACATCTCCTTGAGCCTCCATCAATGGACTTGGCTCTCTGGGATTAATTATTCAAAAGTTCTTTTACAAGATGCTGCTAAACTCCAATGGAATAACAGACTGTACCATTGAGATCAGAACACATAAAAACCCCAAAAATGTCTAATACAACTCTACAAATGGATCATGGCTCATCCGGGCATGACCTCTTCTACATGTGGCCATAAGCTTCCCTGAGCTTCTCTTTGGTAAAAACACCTGTAAAAGTCCTCCAAATCCTCTGAAACCTATCCCAATGTGTTCATAGCATATCAATTAGCCAAAAATGATTATTCAATCACCGAAAACAAACATAGGCTCACCAAACCATGTCCTCGATCAATGAGGGCTTCAAGCTCCCTGGAGCTTGCTGAAACTTAAATGGTGAAAAACTTGTATAAGAAGTCTTCAGATGGCCTTGATAATAGCACCAATGGATCTAGGACATCCAAAAACCCCTAGCTGGGCTTTTACGGCACCTCAATCGGCCAAAAGATGAAGAAGTTAGGCCTCCTCCATTTTCCTCCTTCAAGCTTTCTGAAACTGGCTATACAAAACGCACCTCTGTGTGCATGAACCAAGAACACGCTCCAAAATGCGCATTAAAACCTGTCACCAGGCGCAACCGCGCCAACGGTGCAAACCGTAGGATGGTTAAGGTGCCTCCAACCCCTAACCGCCTCGGCACCTGGGCATATGGCCATGTGACCTCGCACTGGGCAAAAAGGTGGTTAAATCGTTTGAAAACCGTGCAACTTCCGTTTGGGCCCCGCACCAACACTTAACACATGGGTCTGGGTTTCAAACCCTGCGCCAACATTTAACACATGGTTATATATATATATATACAATGCAATATATTGCAATACATTGCAATACAATGCAATGCAATGCGCGCGCCAATGGTCGTGCCATAATATATATGGTAGGTCATATGTAATACAACGTGTCCATGGGTCGGGGCTAAGCCCCGGCCCGACCCCCCTTTGCATCCAACATTAATCAACGTTAAATATATGTGTTATGGCATAGTAAACAAGGAACAAAGGGCGGTACTTTGGCTAGCGGAGAGATATGAAGTCTTTACAATACGGAGAGGTCCGGGAGTCGAACCCCACGGGCCTCAACACATTTTTATATATATATACCAAATAGCCAGTCAATGAGCGACACGTGGCGCCAAGGGATTAGGCCACGTGTCCTCACACTATTGACCACCAATGACACATGTCATCCACTGATTCGTCAACCATCAACTAATGAGAGTGTGCCATGTCACCATCGACACGTCAGCGTACGGACTGTACGGCCCTGCCACGTCACCGTATGGACTGTACGGACAAGTACAGTCAGCATCCAAAAATTTTGCCTGTTTGACTTGGCGAACAGATCGCGATATCTCCTCCATACGGACTCCATTTGAGAAAGTAAATATACCGCCGGAATCAGGAAGACGAGACGGATGCAATGGCATTGTTTTTGTCGCATTCCGAGCACTTTGAAAATTTAGCAAAATTTTGACCCCTGGTCCAGATTTTGATCAGCTTATCTCCGAGAAAAGATGTGATGGATGCGCTCATTTTCCAAAATATGACTACAATGAGGCTCTCAAGGCCCTTTTACAATAAAAAGGAATTTCAAGAACCCTAGACATCCAAAAACCTGACCCTAGGAGATGAAGCGCCAAAATTCATGTGGGCCTCGTTTGGGTAAGTTAGTACATCAACTTCCTAAGGTCGTAACTTTTGCATACGATCTTCATTTTAGGTGCACTATACCCCGTTGAAAAGGTCTATCTGAGGAATACACATGTTGCATGTGGTGAGATGTACACATGGTGACTATAGAGAGCCCTAAAAACATTGTTTAGGGCCTCAAAACGACCCTCGAAGTTAGGGACCCAAAAATTAGGAAAAGACTGCCTAACTAGTAAAATTCCAAAATGAGCTAGTTGGAATAGCTGGGAGACCACCAAAATCCATTTGGATCAATCCTCCCCCATTTGGAGGAAATGGTATCCATTTCATTGATTTCCCCCATTAGATGAGGAAATTTCTGTTGAATTTGTCCCTGGGTGAGCCACTTGCCTTGGTGCAGGAGCTGCCCTACTTTGATACCTCGATAAAGCTGGATCCTTTGCTGGTGAGTGACCTTGAACTATTTGTCCACAATCTGATCATTGGATGCATGTTGTATGAAGTCGAGGTTGAGATCTGTTGGTGTCAGTTGTCCTGCTATCTTTGAGGTGTCCAATAATGGTGGGAAATAAGGTCGAAGGAGATCCACGTTGAACACTGGGTGCAGTCCAAGGAAAGAAGGAATATTGAGATCAAAATAATTATCACCCACAGCCTTGGTGATGGTGTACAACCCATAACAGAGTGGAAGAATCTTTTGATGGGGTCTAGTAAGGCATTCTTTCTACAAATGCAACCAAACTTTTTCTCCCACCTGAAACTTATGTGGTTCCCAGTGTTGATCATGGCGCTACTTGTACTTGTCATTGGACTTCTGTAGGATATCCTGAACCTATTGACAGATGTGATGGATCTGCTATATGAACTGGGTGGCTTTGTCAACTTCAGTTGGAGCTGGAGATGAGTCGGCCAAGGTGACCACAAGTGGTAGTGCAACATCTATGGGACCTAATGGTTGGAATCCCAACCCCACCTAACAGGGGTTGTGGTCAGTTGAGATATGCAACGCTTGGTTGTAGCTATGTTGGACATAAGGAAGACTCTCATCCCATGTGCGAGGGTTCATGGAATTATACATGTGCAAGATATGCACGATCATTCAATTTATGACCTCGGTTTGGCCATCTTTCTAGGGGTGGAAGGCCGTGGATTTGTTGATATTGGTGTCCAAAAGTGACCAGAGGCTCACCCAGAATGTGATGAGAAATCGACTGTCCCGATATGAGACAATAGTTTGTGGGATTCATAAATGTACCATGTTGGCAATGGCCTTTGTTGTGATGCTCTTCTTGCAGACAACCATAATCGCCATGTTAAAAAAGCGATCAACAACCACAAAAACAATCATTTCCCTGCCTAGTGGATGGGAGGCCCAACATGTAGTCCATGGAGATGGATTCCCATGGCCTACTAGGAGTAGGAAAAGGGGTGTACATGCCCTATTTCTTAGTGGTCAATTTTGAAATAGTGCAGGTAGTGTAGGACCTGATATACTTCTTGTACTCCTATTGAAGTTTCGGCTATTAGAAATGTTTATGCATCATTGCCACTGTCTTTTCAACACCGAAGTGTCCTGCCACCTGACTGTAGTGGGCTTCCCAGATCAACTTCTCTCACTCACTTGATGGAATGAAGATATGGCCAAGATGGCACAACATCCCATCTTGAATATGTAAATTAGGGACAACTGCGTTTGCGCCCAACATTTGGTAGGTGGTGGTGAAGTACGGGTCTGTCTCATAGAGTTGGGGCCATCCAAAGGTCTCATGGCCACAAGAGTCTAGCACTGTGGTGAGTACCGCGAATGGAGGTATGTTGAGGCAATCAACGACACGATTGGTGCTTCTTGTTTTATACTTGTTGTTGAGGTGGAATTGTTGCAATTATGTGGACCACTTCTAATGGAGGCCATTCTGTGATTTTTCTTGTGTCTTCATGAACTGCAGTGGCTTATGATCAACGTGGATGACTGTCTCCTTCCCAAGAATGTAATGTCTCCATTGAAAACATGATTTCACAATGGATTACATTTCTTTGTCGTAAGTAGGGTACTTATGGTCGACATCTGATAGTGTCTCACTATAATAGCCCACAGGGTGGTTGTGCTGAGTGAGAATGACACCCACAACGTAGTCTGAAGCATCTATATCAATCTCAAAGGGTTGTTGTAGGTCTGGTAGTGAGAGTACTGGGGCTGAGCACAAGAATTTCTTCAAATCATCGAACACTTGTTTTTACTTCGATGAGGGCCCATGCAATATGGAAGACTCCCAACATGAACCTATGGTAGAAATTGGCAAGGCCCAAGAAGCTTCGAATCTCAGTGAGTGTGGTTGCGGCTGGCCAGTCACGAATGACTTGGATCTTTGTTGGATCCATAGGTATACCATGTTGATCAACGATGTATCCCAGGTAATGGACCCTATCCATGTTGAAGGAGCATTTTTCCAAGTTGGCATATAACTTGTGTTGTCGCAGGGTATGCAAAACTTGCTGAATATGTTGCAAGTGTTCTGCCCAAGTCTTTTTTTAAATGAAAATTTCATCCAGATACACCACTACAAAATTATTTGGGAATGGTCACAGGATATCATCCATCATCCTCATGAAATTGGTTGGAGCACTTTTCAAGCCAAAGGGCATGACCAACCATTCAAAAAGACCTTCCTTTGACTTGAAGGCGGTCTTCCATACATATGTCTGTTCTATTGGAACCTAGTGGTAGCCAAACTTCAGATCAATCTTACTGAAGTATTTGTCCCCTGTGAGTTGATCAAGGAGGTCGTCGATTCGAGGAATCGGTTACCAGTTTCTGACTGTGATTTTATTCAGGGCCCAGTAATCAATGTAGAGTCACCAGGTTCCATATTTCTTTTGTACCAACATGATTGGGCTCTCACAAGGTGATGAGCTAGGACGGATGTGCCCCTTGTGGAGTAGTTCTTGGATCTGTCCCTTGATCTCCTCATTCTATAGAACAAAAAGGAGGAGGAAAAAATTAATTGATTGAATGGAATTCATTGATTCAAATTTCATGGGGGGAGAAGAGGGGAAAAAAGCGGAGATGACAATAAAAACAATTACTTTATCAATAATTGCAAATCCCTTTTGCTATAAGAGCCTTTCGAAGATCTCAATCTTTAATAGATTGATTTTAATCTTTCCTAAACAAAAAAAAAGGGTGGGCTTGGTGTTTATGAAGGAAGGGAACATGTGTGTTCTTGGGGAGTAAACAAAGATCTGAGCAAGAGTGCTAAATGAACTGAAATATTCACATTCAGTTTGGGAACAGATTATGAATTTATGAAATTTATGAATAGATAATCTAATTTCATTAAGTAATCTATTAGATAATCATAAATAGAAAATGTTGAATACTATTTTGAATTTATAAGAACTAAGTAGAGGAGTTATTTTTTATCTCAAGAAATCTCGTGCTCACTTAAGAGATGTGGAAATGATAGTGAGTAAAATTTGGGTAAATGGAGACTGCCAAATAGAGAAAGAGAAAGAGGATTTCATAAATTTTTTCTGATAGATGGATGTCGATTTCCTCCCACCTATTCCAACTGGCTCATTTTTGGCAGTTTTCTAGTTCGACAATTTTTTCCTAGTTTTTGGGTCACTAACTCCCGGGGTCATTTTGAGGCCCTAAACAATGTTTTTAGGGCTTGCCACAGTCAAGATGTATAGGGATCACCACAATAAACATGTATAAATCTCTCCACAGGAAACATGTGTAGTTCTCGGATAGACCTTTCCAACAAGCTATCATGCTCCTAAAACAAAGATTGTATGGAAAAATTACAACCTTAGGAAGTTGATGTACTAACTTACCCAAACGAGGCCGACATGAATTTTGGCGCTTCATCTCCTAGGGTTAGGTTTTTTGATGTCTAGGGTATTTGACATTCTTGTTTATTGTAAAAATGCCTTGAGAGCCTCATTGTGATAATCTTATGGAGAATGAGTGCAACTGACACATCTCTTCTTAGAGATAAGCTGCCACCATTCTAGCAAGCTTGTTTTCCATTGCATTTTACAGTTTCAACTTTACTGTATATATGTTATTCTATGTTAAGCATCTTTTGATAATAATCTGTATTCATTTCGTCATGCTCATAAAATCTGGATCAGTGGTATCAGAGCAGTATGATCCTTGTCGTTCTTAATGCGTGTCCCCAACGAGGTCAGGGTACAAAAAATTGGGTCTCGAATTTGTTTCTCTTGAGGAAAAAAGCTCTCACATGCCCAAGCAACCTCTCATGGCGAGAGAAAATAAAGACAAGGGGGCATGAGATCCCTTCAAAAATTTTCTCAAAGAAGCCCTCATGCATCAAAAGAATGAGATGATGGATAGTTTTGCGCAAATCCTTCAACGACTACCAACAGGTGACACATCTTCCTCAATTGGTGGCACCGCCCCCTTCAAGATACAAATCAACTTCAATATTCCTGTATTTGAAGGTAATATATACACAGATGTTGTAGACAAATGCTTGAATCTCCTAGAAGGGTATTTATTTGTCCATAACTTATTAAATAGAGAAAGGATTACTTTTGCACTCCCCAAATCCATTCCCCATGTCAAATAATGGTGGGAAAATTTTTGTGAGCATAAGGAAATAGAGGAAACCTCATTATTTACAGTGGCGGTCACCTGGGAGTCCTTCAAGGATGCTATTAAGGAACAATACTAACCTGTTGAAAGTTATGATGACCTGTATACAAAATGGACCACACTGCAGCAAGAAAGAGACCAAGCAGTGCCCGAGTTCACAAATATCTTCCATAACTTGTGCACCAAGATGGGTATAAAATATTTTGAGCGACATTTGGTGCTCAAGTATCACAACAGTATGCATAGAAACATCCAATCCTAAATGGAATTTCTAGGCATCTCATCCTTGGGCACAGCCTACCAATATGTCGTAAAAATGGAGTAGAAGCTCAACAAAAGACGCGGCAATTTGGGCCTAGGAACACCTCACAGAAAAATCCAGGAAATGGTGGACCCAAACTATAGAACAAAGGACATAACAAAGATGGATGGCCTCAGGACAACCAATCCAGGGTGCAAGAAAAAAAGGACATCGAAAAGACAAAGAAATATACCAGGAAGTGGTGCGACTCCCATAAGAACCCCTGACATAAAACTGTTGATTGTTGCTCAAAGAAGTCGTTGGTGGCTAAGGCGAAAGCCTCTGAATCAGATTTGGGTTCTGAATATGATTCAGAACCAGAAAGGGGGATATAGATCATTGATGCAAAATTCATTGCTACCATTTCTACGACCAAGCTCCATCCTGGTGAACCAGATGAGCCAGAGGAAGCTGAGCGCCTTTTTCATTCATAGATGTGGGTGAAGGGTACCCCACTACACTTCATCATTGATAGCGGTATCCAAAAGAACCTCATCCCAGTAGAGGTTTCCAAGTGACACACCCTGCCAACAACACTACACCCACAACCCTACACCATCGGATGGCTCTGCCAAGGAAGTGACATCCGCGTCAGCCAACAATGTCTCATGTCATACGAGATCAAACCCTTCAAAGATGAGGTATTGTGTTATGTCAACCCCTATCAAAGTTTGTAATTTTCTTTTGGGCCAACCATATTTATGGAAACACCATGATGTATATGATTCTAGGCTTCATAATGTTGTATAGGATACCAAAGGTAGTCCCACCTAGTTCTATGTACTTGATCTTTGCCAAGAAATGCAGGAAGGCCATCTCTCATATGGGTAAGTTTTTCTTCTTTGTGATTCTCTCTCAGAATGAGCAAAATATCACAACCACATCTAGGTTCTCCGCAACCGACCTCTCCACACAGTAGAAGCAAGCAGATAAGGTCATGGAAGCATACTCAGATATATTCTCCTCACCTACTGGGGTACCTATGCACTGTCAAGTCAAGCACCCCATTGATCTGACCCCCGATGCACCACTACCTAATGGGCCAGTCTACTACCGCTCTCTGTTAGAGAATGAGGAGATAAAGTGATAGATCCAAGAACTACTCCACAAGGGGCACATCCATCCCATTATCAAAGGAATGAGGGGATCACCCTCAGTGGAATCACTAGGTAGGATTTTTGAAATGAAGTCTTTGGCTAAAGGCTTACTAAAAAAGTATCGTTCGAGGAAGATTGACTCAGTGTTCCCCGAAAATGGTGCCAAAAATGTTATCACACAATCTGTACTTTCCCAAATCCCAAGGAAAGTGAAAGAAGATTAGCGTAATAAGGGGGTGACCTATCACTGTCACCTTAATTTGAAACCCATTTCTGTTTAGGAGTAGGGTAAGACTACCCCAAGGGATATGTCCCTAGTGACCTAAAGGGTTGGTGAAACTAAATAAAGGATGCAAATACACCCCCCCTCTCACTGGTCACTCAAGTCAAAAGGTCTCACTAAGTTTATGTCTTAAGAGATGAAGCAGATGTAATGGATGAAGTGTACCTGCCCGGAACAAGACAACAAGCAAAAATATGGCAGTTTCATGTACAAAATGATATTAGTGCTTCAATAAGACAATAAACCAATGAAATATATGCAAACTGATATAAAATTGCAGCAAAATGAAAGTTTATAACAACAAGAAGTATTTTATAACAAGTTCAAGAAATATGCCTCAACATTGCTTGAAAAGACAATGAAAAGATAACATTTACTAGGCAGAATGATAATCAAATGTCATAAGAAATTTTAGAACTGTTTAGCTAGCATTAAATGTAGATTATGCAAAAAAATTGATTCTTTAAGATGGTTGTAGTAGTGATTCTAACAATAGCAAGGTAGAATTAGTTTACTAGGTTAGGTTAGTGTTAGTTTTAGTTAGTGAAAGCTATAAAGGTTAAGGTTTGAGTGTTGGTTTGATCTCTCAACAAAAGAAGTGTAAGGATTAATTCCTTTGAGGGGTTATGGAGTCAAAAGTTTAGCAACATTCATTGGGAGTAAGCAAAAAAATTATTATATTTATCCAAGTAAAGGATGAATCTTATAAGAATAGCACCTTAATTCTTCTAGGATTCAATCTTTAGGGAGGTGAGCTACTAGAGAGTAGGAACTTCTAGGCCCTAGCGGTTTCCTCCTCCTTAGATTATTGAAAGAAATATTTAGATGCAACAACAATTAATCGAAGCTTCTAAAGTGCTAGTACTTTAGGGCTTTAGAAGCTTGTCAAAATTAACCACCTTAGCAAAGTCTAACAAATATAGAGCAAATAAGTAGCATCTTAAGTTCTTTACTCCTAGGGTTTGTTAAGCAAGCAATTTCATAATATTTAACATGAATAAGAAAATATACCATAACCATTTAAAATAAAATGACAATTGCAGATTTACTTACTTCATCAAGAATAATCAATCCATGAAACACTAGATTTCCAAGTGACTTTACCAAAAATGATCCAAGTTGGAAGTATAAAGACACCCAAGAGAGGTGCACATCACAATTTCAACCAATAAACCCCAAGTAGGACATAATTTTCAGTCCACTTCTCTCCAAGTGAGATTTTTTATGATAAAGTGAGAATACTTTATCTTTATTTATACAAAACTTTGACCTTTAATTAATTTTAGATCAAAATTAAGGCCGACCTATCCAATTTACAATGAAATCCAACTTTTACATAATAAAAATTAATTAGCATCTAAAAAAATCTCCAAGGGTGACGACATGCCCTTCTAGGGTGACATTGAGGCCTAAAGATGGAACATTGAGCCTAAAATGTAGGGTGCTTGGCCTCCAAAGGCCCTAGATGATGCCCACATGTGCCACCAGGCTCATAACTGCCTCCAAAATGAAAACCCTAGCTCTCGATGACATCCAGGGTCATGATGGTGATGTCCAGGGTCCTCAAGGGCCAACGTCCATGTTGAAGAGGAAGGACCCCATGGGTCTAGGTCTTCCAGGGTGCCTCCAAAGGAAACATCCTTGTTTTTCATGGTGCAAATATTCAATTTCTTCTTACCCTTGACTGGGGTTGCAACATCCATCTGTGGGATTTAAGCCCTCATGAAGGTCTGAGCTAATCATTTTTCCATGTGTACCTGTCCACTGGGAAAGGTCCTGCAGCAACAACAAGTACGCCCTCTAGGGGTTATAAGTCACAGGGATCATAGCATGTAAATAAAATCCAATAATTAAATTACCTAAACATGTGCATCAAACCCCCCTTAACCCAGACAAATGCTCAAAGACGTTATGGAGGTTTGGAGAAGGTCTTAGGGTGTACTATTGGGCTAACCTCCCTTAATTTTGGTGTGTTTCCCAGGTAGGATCTAATCCAATTCATGTAAGTGTATGAGGTGGCATGGGGTAAGTATTTGGTCATGGGGTGAATGTAATAACAGGGAAATGTAAAGTCTTACCTATGGGTGCCTTTGTAGAGGGAAAGTTGCACCTTGTCATAAATGCAATTGTTTCCTATCCCATTCATTGCCTTTTATTCTTAGCTATAGTTCTTTAGATATTTTTCTTTTGTGCTTCAAGGGAAAAGTTGAGGGACACTATCCTGGCTAGATGACCATAGGTGACAACATTATCCACAAACATTTCATGGAAATGAGAAGGTTGGCTCATGATGAGACCTTGTTTCTCTTCGTTATGCCACCAAGAGCCACTACCCTAGTTTGTGTTGAAATATTTTAACTGCAAAGAGTATTCTACTTATTATTGAGTTATTATTAATTAAATAAATCCCCTTTTGTGGATTGGTCAAACCGTTATTATATGATACTAATTGAGGAGTCGTCTCCCATGCCTAATTAAACTGGTTTTAGCCACTAAGAGAAGAATTCGACCTTACTTGATGAAGAGACACCTCCCTATTGCCTTCCAACTAGTATAAATAAGAGAGTCTAGTGCCTCATTCACTCACTCAGTCAAGTCACTCAACAAGTGCACAAGTTTGGAGATAGATGCAGTTGGGAAAATAAGGAAGAGAGAGTCACATTTCTTAGTCTTGGTTATTCTCTAGTGCTTGGCCTTTTATCTTGGCATTGTATTGGAAATCTATATTAAGGAAGTTTTTGCTAGGTTTTCTCCCCCATGAGGGTTTCCCAGGATAAATGTTGTGTATCTTCTGATTGTGTTTCTCTCGGTGATCCTACCTATGATATTGTGATCTAGTAAATTGAAAAGAAACATAATATATGCTCTAAAATTAACATGGAATTAGAACTACGCTGAAGACATCACCTTTCACTAGATAAGAAAAAACGTCACTATTGTTGTACAAGAAAATTAGGGATTTTTGTTGGAGAAGAATTTCATCCTAAAAATCACCTAGGGAACTGTGCCCTATCCTAACGAACTCATTAACAACTTGAGCACACCTTTTCAGTGGACAGAACTCTTGAAAAGTGAAACCCTAGTTTTCACTGGTACCCGAAAACCTGAAAACCAAGAAACCAGAACTAGTACCAGAAATACCAGTCCAAATTTGTGCATGCCCAGTTTCAAGGGGTAAAATTTGGATTTTCATAAAACTAACTGCACCAGGCTACTCGCCTCACCCAAGCGCACCTCTTGGTAAGTTCAGATTTAATCTCTGAGCATTTTCAAATTTTGGTCATTTTTCCAGCTCCACGTCAAGATGTTTGCAAGCACCAAACTTGTTGAAAAGTTAGAAGGTGTGGATAAATTTCATGCCTGGAAGTATAGGATTACACTCATTCTTGAAGAGAATGACCTTGCAAGATTCATCAAAGAAAATGTACCAAAACCTGCAGATGCTACAACTAAAGAAAAGTATCAGAGGGACATGGTTAGGGCCAAAAGAATCATTGAAAAATCTATCAAAGATCACTTGATCCCTCAAGTGGAATCTAAGAATACCCCAAAATAAATGTTTGATTCTCTAACCAGATTGTATGAAGGAAGAAACATTAATCAGAAACTGAATTTGAGAACTCAACTCAAGAATACAAAGATGTTGAAAGGAGAATTAGTTCATGACTATTTCTCTAGGATCTCTCAATTCAAGGAAAAAATAGAAGCATTTGGAGATACCCTAGATGAAGATGAACTCATAATGACAGCTCTTAATGGTCTCACAATACCTTGGGATGCATTCATCCAAACTATTTGTGCTAGAAAGGTAAAACTACAATTTGAAAGTCTTTGGGTAGATTGTGTTCAAGAAGAAGCAATAGTAGCTAACCGAGAAACAATATTATTAAGGGATGAAGATCAAGCTCTAGCTGCTCATACTAAAGGAGGAAAGAGAAGGTCTCACTTAAATAAGGAGACCCACCCACATATGGAATCTCAATCCCCAAATAAATTCATCCATAATGAATCTCACCCTCCAAGGAGATTCCAGAAGTTTCAAAAAGGTCAAAGAAGAGAAACATATTTCTCATCTTATCAATGTTACCATTGTGACGAGATGGGACATATTGCTAATAATTTTCCATCTAGAAGACAAGAATGCAAGAAGAGAAACAAAGCTACCATGCCCACACAGTTGAAGATGAAGAGCCACCTACAAAGATGATTAAAGAAAAGATTGAAGACTATGTTTTAATATTTGCCCTCTCAGGATCAGTATCACCTGGTGAGGATACTTGGCTCATAGATAGTGGTGCTTCCATGCACATGACAATTCAAAGAGACATTCTCTCTAGCCTTATAGAAAATAACTTTCCCGAGAAAATTACACTTGGAGATGATTACCAGTACCCTATCAATGGAGTGGGAGAGTCCAATTACAAACTTGATTCAGGGACCCTAATGAAGATAAAGGATGTATTATATGTACCAGGTTTGACGAAGAATTTTTTTTCTATATCAACTTTAGATAACAAATGCTTCAGGGTTGCATTCATATATGGTGAAGTGTTTATGTGGCCTAAAGGAAAAACCATAGAAGATGCAATTGTTATTGGAATAGAAGAAGGTAGCTTGTATAAATTAAAAGGTCACTCAGATGCAGACTTGATTCACTCTTCTGAGAGTCTATGTGAACTTTGACATAGAAGACTATATCACATCAACTACAAGGCCTTACCATATGTGAGCAAGGAAGTTACAGGTCTACCAAATTTAAAGGTTGACAATGGAGGTGTGTGCAAGGGATGTGCACAAAGAAAGAACATCAAGAATCCTTTCTCGAAAAGCGAAAATAAAACATAAGGAGTCTTGGAGCTCATCCACTCAAATATATGTGGACCAATTCCATCAACCTCTCTTAGTGGGTATGTATACTATGTGAAATTTATTGATGACTATTCTTGCAAGACTTGGGTTTACTTATTGAAATCAAAAGATGAAGATTTTTCAAAATTCAAGGAATTCAAAGCCTTGATAGAGAATCTATCTGAAAGAAAAATCAAGATACTCAGGCCAAATAATGGAGGACAATAAACCTCAAAAGAGTTTGTAAAATTTTGTAGATATGTCAAGATTAAGAGGGATCTCACCACTCCCTATAATCCTCAACAAAATGGTGTAGAAGAAAGAAAGAACATAACTATAATGGAAGCAGTGAAGACTATGATCCATGATCAGGATCTTCCAATGCACTTATGGGAAGAAGCAACAAGAACATCAGTATATGTACAAAACATATTATTCCATAGTGCACTTGGTTTCAAAACCCTCAAAGAAATGTTCTCCGGAAATAAACTAGAAGTAAGCCATCTCAAGATATTTGGTTGTCCAATATTTGTACACATTCTGAAAGAGAAGAGAACCAAGTTGGACCCTTCAGGAAAGAAGTGAATATTTGTTGGATATTAGGAGGTCTCGAAGACCTTCAACATTTACATACCAGGTTACCATCACATTGAAATCAACATAGATGTAACCTTAGATGAAGATGCAACACTCAAGAAATCAAGGAGATGTCAGCTTGAAGAAGTATATGAAGAAGATCCTGTAGCTCCCAGAGTTGCAGAACTAGTGAGGGAAGTCATTGTTAGAATATGAAAGATGTGTGCTTGTTTGACCATTGACAATACCCTTTTCACCCAACCATAGGCCGAAACCACCCTCTGAGCACCTTAACCTTGACCCTAGGGATTTGGGTGGGTCCTTTCCTAGGTCCAACCGAAGCTTGAGTTTCACCCTTTTTGATGATTTCATCTATGAAAGTGCTTCTTCCAGGGATCACCGAACCCTAGGTTTTGGTAATTTTTGTGGGGGTTTTGGTTTTTCAAGATCCTTTTTTCTATTCATATACACTTCACACAACAACAAAATAAAGCACCTATGAAGCCTCTTAAGTGTCAACTAGAGGTAAGCGTTGGCATAAGCATTTTACTTATTACCTGCATAGGTTCTTACCTTCCATCTTCAATACCTGGTCTTCCAGAGACACAACCTATGCTACCTTTGACATTCTCCCTGGCAACGGCGCCAAAATGTTGGTGTCTAAAGATGTCCTAAAAACAACCTTAGTTTAACATTAATTTATCAATCCAGATATTCGTCTTTTATCTCAAGAATATCAAAAAAGTTTATGCAGGTAGCCTAAAATCGTGTAGCTATACCAAATCTGAGTTCATCAACAATCAAGTTCCTCAAACGTTCACCAAATATTCTAAGAACTAAATGGAATTGAAATCTGATTACTAAGATGCTGTGAAATGGAAAGGAACTAATTAATCTATTGAATTCACTTTACTAGAAAGCAGTAATTGAATCTAACTAAGGACTTGCAAAATTAATTATCAATTATGAATTCTGATAACTGGAAAGGAAATGACAAATTACTCTATCTTCAGAAAGAAACAACAATTATAATCTAATCGGGAGGGACAACTAATGTAACTTTGCCGAAATGAACAATTATTGTAACTTTAATGGAAAGGAAATGACAAATAATTGAATCTAACTAAGGACTTGCAAAATTAACTATCAATTATGAATTCTGATTACTAGAAAGGAAATGACAAATTACTCTATCTGCGGAAAGAAACACCAATTATAATCTAATCGGAAGGGACAGCTAATGTAAATTTGCCAAAATGAACAACTATTGTAACTTTAACTGAAAGGAACAACCATTGTAACTTTAACCGAAAGGAACATCAATCGTAAATCTAAGGAAAAGGAACAACGCAGATGAAAATGTGAGGAACTGTCAAGAAATGACTTCAGAAATGGAAATCATAACAACAATCATTAATAACAAATCGAAATGTTTTTCTTCTATACGCAACCAATCATAAAATCATTAACACACTTATGAATTTATCCTTGGCTATTGTAAAAGAGATCTGAATCATAAAATGGAAATCAAACTTCGAACTGATACAATTACAGAATGAGACAGTGACTCCTTCAGACTGGGCCCTCGGTCTTCAGAAGTACTGCTATGAGAAACTCAGAGCAAAGAAATGATAAAAACACTCAAAACTTTCATTGATTCCGTGGCTGGTAAAACATTTACAAAAACTGTTGTGTAGAATAGTTATGAATCTAATTACTTGAATGCGTTTTTTTTCTCTGTTTTTTTGGATTTATTACCCTCTTATATATTACAATAGTTTGGGTAAATCAAGCTATCCCGAGGATCGAAAGATCCTCAGGATTTTCTTACTATTATAAAATTACAATATAGAAAATGCATTATCTTCAAACTGCTTTGCGCCTAAAAAGTCTTCAACCTTCAATAGCTTGCGCATAGCCAAAATCTCTTTGGTTATCTTTGATAGTTATTTATTTAATTCTGCAACAAAATCAAACCATTCCAATCATAAATTAGAATCTATTTAATAAATATTTAATAACAACCCTAAGAGACATATTAATCATATTCTTACCTATCTATCCCTAACTATCTAAAGAATCAATCAAAATCATATCATGAACTGTGGGAAAAAGGAAGATATTTATACCTTTTTCGTAACCCAACAGTAATCAGACATGATTCTCACTCCACAGAGTGATACAAGAGACATTCTTCTAATCTAGAAGAGTAAATGTTATGAACCATTTTCTGTCTAGAAAATCTTTGTTCATCATTCATCTGGCTGATAATTATGTTAGAATAAATGGTTGATAGTCTTCAAGGCAATCAGAACAAAATAGAACACAATTGTGTCTATCCATAGTAGTACATAACTACAATCCAGTGGTACACTACCACACCAAGTAACACACAAGTACTTTATCAACAACGTATAGTCACAAACAGTGGAACACATCCACCACAATAGTATACATCTACTGTCATACAGTCTTCATAACAATCATCTGATGCCAACCTGCACAGAAACAATGTTATGATATAAACTAAATCATCTGGGCCAATCTTTCACTCACATCTATGAGATATGAAAGAATATCCGCCCTCGAAGTAGAATAATGAGATATATGGACTATTCTTCTCAAGAAAGGAAGAATAAATTTCCTGTCTTCTGAACCTGGACCATTCCCCACCCTGGGTCATTTTTCCTACACTAATCAAAGTGCACCCTGGAGAGAATGTATAAACCCTAAGGAATGCCTATCCCTGATTGTTGAGCCTGGACCATTCCCCACCCTGGGCCATTCCTCCTACACTAATCAAAGTGCACCCTAGAGAGAATGTATAAACCCTAAGGAATGATTGTCTAGACCATTTCCTCTATTAACCACAAGAGGAAAAGACGGTCCTGTATCAACCTCCAAAACAGACCATTCCTCATGTTAACCACAATGAGAAATCGTTGTTCAGCGAAGCAGGCCAGTCTTCTTAAGCAACCCTCAAGAAGAGAGACTTCCCTAGACCACTCCCCATGTTAACCACAATGGGAAGTCGTTGCCTATGATAGATCAGAAATCTGGACCATTTCCCATGTTAACCACAATGGGAAATCGTTGTCCGTCAGAAATCTCAATCCACTTTCTGAACAAGAAAGCATCTGTCCAAGATGGACTATTTTTCAATATTGAAAATGAATGTACTCAATATTTTCAGTGCTCCCTCCCAACCTGGGAGTTATCACTTCCTTTTTCAATAAGGAAGTCGTCTCCGCGAGCTCCAGCTTGAGTGCACAAACTCTTTCATCTTGGATAGAAGATTTACCAAAATGTCTTCTTATATTCTCATCTATGGAGATATGTATTGGAGAACCACTTTCTCCTTTCTGGACTTCATCACAGATAATGTAATTCTTGATTTTAAATGTACTTTAGTATGGAACACTGATTTTCTATGAAGGCTTCATGTAGCTCTAAACAATAGAGTATATCATTGTTGGAAAAATGGAACATATCCATGTGGCACTTCTTCTTTCATCATGAGATCTGATCTACTGAGTAATCATATTGATGTTATAAGAAAATATTCACCACGCTTCTACTGTGCATTGGAGATTCCCCACCAAGTTATCTTCTTCTATCTACATACAAGGTTCTATTTCTGGTATGCCTCAAAGTCTTGAGATTGCTCTTCATACACTCTTTATTCAATTTCTCTAGAGAACATTCTTTGCATTCATATGATGTAGAACTCCAACTCATGGATGTTGCAGATGATATAATGACTCATGTAGAGATAAGTCTGGTTTACTGGAACAAGTAATAATCATAGTCTTCTCCCTCCATCTGGGAGAACCTCTAGTTTTGGATCTTGCAATGTTTTCATTCATAATTCTTCCATACACTGTTCTTCATCACGAATTTCAGTTCCTCTGCTTGATTGCTTTTATTGAGTTTATATCAGGCTGACAATCTTGTGATTCTTGATACAATGATTGGTTGTTCTGGATTCTCTTTCTTTCTTGGAATCTTCATGTGTTTCTTTAGTTCTCGGGTCCATGGAGTTTCTTATAGACTCCATGCCCTAAAGATTCCATCATAGGAGCACGGATGCGGATGGACATCCAAGGAAACTTTAAGGCTTCTCTTTGAAGAATATGTACTGTCTTTCATGGAAGTTATCATCATCTTCAATGGATCATAGGATTAGCTCCCTCCTAATTATTTCTTCATGTATGAGTGCATATAATAGGCTCCCTCTGTCTAACAGAGTCCATGCTTCCATTTGCATCCTTATTTTCTTATGCAATATATGATTGGCTCTCTTGCTTAACAAAGTCCACACTTTCATCTTCTTGTCTTCTACAAAACATCATAAGTCTTTTTCCAACTTCCTGTCGATTGCTGACTTCTTTCTGTCTTTGCTTCTTCTAAGTCTCTTCATGATTGATTCAGCTTATCTTGCAATAGCTTCCACATGATTTGTATTTCATTCTTTCATGTGTATTATCTAATGAGATCCATTCTTATCTTATTATTCTTCCATAGGTATAGTTCTTCTTGGAACACATTATCTTCCAAGAGATAGATATACAAGATATGTACAGAGACGATGAAAACAAGATATGTACAAGAAATAAGAAGATTTTTGTTACCTTTAGAAGAAGAAGTCTCTTCCATCCTGCTTAGTCTTCTTTGTAGGTTCCTTTTCTTCGGCAATTTATGCTTCGTGTTTCTCCTTCCTTTTCTTTATCTTGGGACAATGATTCTTGTAGTGACCATACCTTCGACAATTGAAGCATTGTATTTATGAAATATCTTTCTCTTGATTTGGCTTCCTCCTTGAACCAAACTTCCTTTTGTTCCTGAAGTTCCTGAATCTTGCTGTGAATGCTTGATCATCATACTTATTTTGGGGTTTCTCTTCTGCATTGATCCTTCATTCTTCTTGATCACAACAAGTCCAAAGTTCTTCAAATGTCGGATACTCCTTTCTTGTGTTCATGCTTGCGACAAATGCATCCCACGTCTTAGGAAGACCATTGAGTACTATATTTACCAACTCTTTCTCTAAGATGATCTCTTCAATAGCTTGTAGTTGATCTCTTAACTGATAAATTCTCACAAAGTATGATGTTATGTTGTCATCATCATTCATCTTCATGTCACAGAGCTCATTCTTCAGACTCATTACTTATCCAATGTTTCTGACTGAGAAGAGGTTTGTTAGGGAATCGTATATCTTCTTAGATGAGTCAAGATGGGAGATGTAGGATATCAAGTGGTCTTTGATAGAATCCGCTATTATACTCATGGAATTGATGTCACCATCTTTGAACTTCTCCATAGCTGCAATGTTCTGCGATTCCTTCTCTTTCCCTTCTTCAAACTCTGGTTTCACGATCTTTCCTTTCACAATATCCAACACTTTATTCTTGGAAATGATGAGATCAATCCTTGTCTTGCACGCTATGAAGTTAGAGGCTCCATCTAACTTGTTCTCTGACTTCATAAAATAAGTCATGGCTGCTTTGACTTGGTCAAACCCTAGATTTGACCAAAAACTCAAACTTCACATCTTGGCTTTCTAAGAGTACCAGGAGATGCACTAGGTCAGGGCACACTGATCTGTCAGGAGATTAGGTCAATCCCTTCACTTAAGGTGCCTCAATAAGAGGATTAGGGTTTCTGCAACTGCTCCTTCTAGTAACCCTAGCGACAGTGTCTTGGAAGTTGCTTTTTCTAGTAACCCTAGCGATAGTTCCTCAGCGAGATGAATATCCTAGTGGCTATGTTTCCTTCCAGCGTTTACACTGAATGAAGGAGGTGTGGGCCTATAACCTGTTAGAATATGAAAGATGTGTGCTCATTTTACCATTGAAAATACCCTTGTCACCCAACCACAGGTCGAATCCACCCTCCGAGCACCTTAACTTTGACAGAGAATCATTCCAAAAGGAAACCCTAGGCTATATAGCCAAACAAAGGGTAGCACACCTTTCCCCAAGGATAACACACTAACAAGAGCTGATCATATAGTCCAAACCCTAGAAAAGAGATAGTCCAAGCGTAACTGCTAGCTGTAGCAGCTGCAATGGCAACTCTCCTCAAAAACTGTGCAGAAACTGAGCGACTACAGTGTGCACAAGTGCTGCTCTGCAATTCTGAGACTACCTACTAGAATGAGAACTAGTCTCCTGTATTTATACTAATTCTGGCTAACTTCTTGGGCCAACTTCTCATTCTGGGTATCCGCCTATTCAGTATATATTATTATTTCTGGCGGACTTCTTCTATTGGAGGCTTATAAATTATCTTCTTGAGATGACAAGTCTTCTAGGGTTATTAGCCAACTCATTAGGGTTTCTTCTTTCTTCCCAGAGTATTCTATCCTTGTTAGGTTTACACGTGGAGGTAAATACCTCCCGCATCTACCATAATATCAACAGTCACATTTTTCCCCAATGATGAGATTCAAGAAGATCAATAACTTCCCCAGATGACGATCTCTCACAAGAGAAAGACAGCTTGCATGGGGGAACTTATTCAAGATGGAGAGAAGTATGGTTCCTGAGAAGGAACCATGAGACAAGTCAAGAAACCTAATCCATTCTCCAGTTATATGGCTTTGATGTGTGATCTCATAGAGAAGGAGCCTACTTGCTTTGAAGAAGCCATTCAGAACAAAGAATGGGCAGATGCCATGAAAGAAGAATACCAATCCATTATAAAGAATAATGGATGGGAAATAGTTCCCATACTGAAGAAAAAATATGTGGTGTCTTCCAAATGGTTATACAAGATAAAACATGTTGTTGATGGAAGTATTGAAAAATACAAAGCAAGGTTTGTAGCTTGTGTATTTTCTCAAAAGGAAAGCATTCACTATGAAGAGACGTTTTCTCCTATAGTTAGATACACTTCTATCAGAACCATCATAGCTCTTGCAGCTAAGTTGAAGTGGAAGTTACACCAGATGAATGTGAAAACAACCTTCTTAAATGGTGTCATTGAAGAAAAAGTGTATATAGAACAACCTCAAGGGTTTGAAGTTGAAGACAAAAAGACTCGTGTCTACAGGTTGAAGAAGGCTCTATACAGATTGAAGCAAGCTCTTAGAGCTTGGTATGGAAGTATTGACAACTTCTTGACTTTACCAAGAGTAAAGATGATTCTAACCTTTACTTCAAGGTTATGAATGATAAGATTGTTATCCCCCACTTTTAGGGATAACTAGGAGATCGTGTCTCAAGGCCCAGAGGTCCTAGACATGAAGTACTGAGAGCTGGATCGACTTATAGCATGGCCCTGGAGGGACCATATTTTCTCCCTTTCAGTGCCTCTACTTTACCAGTAGTAGTAGCATCCATCACCATCAGCTTGGTCTTGTGTCAGAAATGGTTCTTGCTCCATGAGGTAATGAGTCCGGGTATCATGGTATGTGTCACTCTAATCCTCAAAACCTTTGAATATGTGCATTTAGTTCCTTTTGTTTCTAATGAATTCTTTGATCTTATACTTGCCCACTTGACCATATCTGGGGGGAATGACATGATGCCCTAGTAATCCTGTGTTCGTAGGTTTTGGTTGGCCACTAGCAGGATTAATGAAGAGTCATCGTCTGCTCCCATCATAGCACGAATTTTTCATCTTGCATCCTGCTCATATATCCCATTACACTTGTCCGGGCACTGGGTTGGCCGATCATTTTTGGGTTGAACCTTACCTCATGGGAAGAAGGGGATAAAGGCCAAGAAGGTAAAAGAAAGATGGAAAAAGATAAAATCCTAAAAATAGAACCTCAAGATGCTTCGCCCAGGGATCCCCGAGAAAGCATTAAAAGGATTCTCAACAAGAAACAAGAGGGGCCCATAAAAATTAATAAAAACAAGAACTAGTCAGAGGATAGGGGGTCTCATCATGAGCCAGTCTATTAGGTTCATGGGTACTTAGTAGTATGACACTACTAGCATCTAGTTACCATGCTAGGGTAGTGACTCTTGGTTGCATGGCCAAGAGAAAGGGTGTCTCATCACGAGCCAACCTTCTCATTTCTATGAAAGTACTTGTGGGTAACATTGCCACCACTAGTCACCATGCTAGGGCAGTGTCCCCTGATTAGCTTCTTGAACAAAAAGCGATAAGAATAAAGAATAAAAGGAATGAATTGGGCTTGGAAAAATTTGCATCCAGGACAGGTGTAACTCGCCTTCTACAAAGGCACCAATGGGTAAAACTTTTCATTTCCTTGCTTCAACTGCACCCATTGTCAAGACATCCCTTATCCACATCACCCACTTACATGGCTTAGATGAAGTCTTTCCGCAGAACATTCCTTTTTCAGTGAACATTAGACCAATATGACGCCCTGTCGCTTTCCCAAACTTGTATTGCAGGCTTGTATAATGTCTTTGAGATTTTAACTAGGATAATAGGGGTTTTATGCACATGTTTAATAATATTGATGATGAGATGTGATTGACATTGCTATGATCCGTGTGATTTATGAGCCCCTTGAGGGCATAACTGTTGATGTGCAGGATCATGCCCGATAGACAGGTACCATGTTGGACAGTTACACATGGGGATATGACCAGTTCATACCTCCATGGGGCTGAAGATCCCACCCAATGGATGTTGAGAGACTAGTAGGGGGCAGAGATAGGACATAGGGGTTTTCACAGGAGAGAAGGAGGATGTCTTGTAGAGGCACCCCAATAGAGCTTGCCCTAGGGGGGTTGTCCCCTTTTCAGTGGAACCTTGGCCTTGGAAGGCCTAGGACATAATTCATGAGATCCATGACATCATTCTTGCTTCATGGATGCTTTGGAAGATGGACAAGGAAGTTTAGCACGTGTGGCAGCTCGGAGAAGCCCAAGGAGGGCTAACGTTTTGCTCCTAGAGGCCACATTTTCCCTAGAAGGGGATAACTTCACCCTAAAGAGGGGATGACATCTCTCTTTTGTTTGATTGGGGTTTTGTTTTAAGAATTTAATGTAAAACAATATGATTTTAATATTTTGTCCTTGTCATCCTTTTTTCATGACCTAAAAAGTAAAATTAGGTCATGGTACTGTATAAATTGAGGGTTTTTACCTTCATTTTTTGATGATCTCTCACTCCCTCATTAGTGAGGTCTAAAATTTGCGCCACTCTTGGAGATATTGGCTGAAATTGGGAGGCACACTTGTTGAAGGAAGACATTTTTGGACTTATATTGGAATTTTTGGCATTTCTCTTCGTGGAAGGTGTTACAACTAGGGTTTTCTATGTGATTTCTTGGTTCAATGTAAGTGAATTTCTGCAAAACTTCTTAATTGAATGGTTGTAGTGTTATTTTCTTGCATCTATTGTTTTAATTTACTGAATAAACCCTAGGTGATAAGCACACATTGAAGGTCCTTGTCTCATGTCCCCATCAAGGTTTTGAGCCATTTATAGAAGAGGATAGAGCCTTGCCTTAGCAACACTCCATCCCTCTTCTCCCTGCTAGCCGTTTTCTTATTTGTTGAGTTGAGAAGGAGAAAATGTATCAAGGTCTAGTTCCCCTACACCTTGGTGAGCTGATTTTCCCTAGGGTTTCCATAGTAAGGCCTTGCTTTAGCAACACATTGCTTACAAACCCTCTTTTCTTACCTCTTATCAAACATTATTCAAGCTAGTTGTTTCCATTAAGCTAAGGAAGGATGAGAGAGCACTGGGGCCTAGTTCCCCTAAACCAAAATGAGCATCTCTCCCCTAGGGTTTCATCCTTGAGGCCTTTCCATACCAACACCTCAAGGTTTAACCCTCTTTTCCTTAAGTTTTACACTTTCACTTGATCCTTCAACTTTTGTGTCCCCTTCTTTTGACTCCATCTACCCTATTAAGGCATTGATCTAAGGCCTCCTTTGTCTTGAGTAACTTGATCACAACTTCAATCAAACACTTTGAGAAATTAATAATATTTCTAACCCTAGCCTAAGACTAACCCTGCTAACTCATTGTTGTCATCATCTTTTGCTATAAACACCTTTGTGCAGCTATCATTTTACTTTCAAAGAAATTAAATGGTTGGTTAAGGCATTATCTAATGAAGTGTTAATTTGTTACATTGAATGCCAAGTTTCTTTAGCATTTATTGAAGAAGTAATATTGTAACTATTGCTATTGTAGAAACACTGACTTCGTCAATATTTATTGCTCAATTGCTTATTATCATAAAGGTCATTGATTATATGAAGTACTAACCAACAAGCAAGCTTGCATTTGCATCGTTTTATTGTTTCTTTGTCTCGGGCAGGTGATATTATTGATTATTACTTCCAGTTATCTTTATTGGCTATAAGCCAGACTTTCTGATCAGGTGGTCACTTGTGAGGGGGAACTTATCTTTGAGCCTTTAAGCATTCTTTCCTTCTCAAAACCCCAGGTCATCGGGGATGTCTCCTCTGGGCCTTACCTCCCTAAATAGAAAGAACCTTCCCATCGAGGTGATAGTGGGTGGGATTGGTTCAATTATGCTCTTTTGACCCCATCCCATTCATCTACTATCCAAACTAAAAATTGTGTGATAACAGATCCTATTGTATTGTTATTGTATGTAGATGACTTATTCTTAACTGGAGAATAAAATCTCATCATTAATTGTAAGAAGAAGCTCATTGTAGAATTTGATATGAAAGACCTAGGACTAATGAACTATTTCTTAGGTCTTGAGGTTTGGCAGATCCCAAAGAAGATCTTCCTTAACCAATGGAAGTATGCAATTGAAATACTGAAGAGGTTTGATATGTTGGAGTGTAAATATATGAGCACACCCATGGAAACAAAGTTGAAGCTCTTGGTTGGTACTTCATCAGAATTGGTTGATGCTACACTGTATTGACAGATCATTTGATCGTTGATGTATCTGACGAACACCAGGCTAGATACATGTTTTGTTGTGAACACCTTGAGTAAGTATCTGGTAGAGCCCAAATGTATTCACCTTGTTGTTGCAAAACTTGTGATGAGATACCTTAAGGATACATGAGACTTTGGTCTCTGTTATAATGGAGATCATGACTTCAGAATAATTGGTTATATTGATTCAGAATGGACCGAAAGTGTTTCTGACAGAAACAACACTTCAAGATATTGTTTCAGTCTGGGATCATCCATGAATTCATGGCAGAGGAGGAAGCAATCTAGTATTGTTATGAACACAACATAAGAAGAATACATTGCTGCATGTTCTGCCAGTTGTGAATCCATATGGCTTCGAAATTTGTTGACATTTCTATTTGATCTGGAGATGGAAGAAACCATTATTCTATGTGATAACCGGGGCTACATAAAGATGACATAGAACCATGTGTTCCATGACAAGTCAAATCACATAGAAATCCAGTATCACTACATTCATGATATGGTGCAAAGGGGAGCCATAAAGCTCCAATATGCTGGCACAGATGTGAAGGTTGCAGATGTGTTAACCAATCCTTTGTCTCATGTAAAGTTTGAGCACTTTCGAGACAAGATTGGTATAGTCCGAAAGGACCTCCCTTGGAAGGGGGAGTGATGTTGATGATACTATGGTATCCTGAACAACAATGGGTAGCTCAGTTAGGATTTTATATCCTATGGGAATAATCATCCCTAGATAGATCATGAAGGTCCGGTAAGGACGGTCTGTCAGAGTACCAATGCATCTATATGATAGTTGTGGTCAATACTGATAGCTCCATTAGGATTTTTATAATCCTAGGGAATCTTATGATTCTTAGGAAGATATCGAAGGTACGGTAAGGACGATCTATCAGAGTACCACATGGTAGCTCCATTAGGATTTTATATCCTAGGGAATCTTATGATTCTTGGGAATCTCCTTAGGGACTCTCAGAGTACCACAAAATGTTGTCACACCTGCCTCATTCTGTTACCCCATGATGATGATGATGATGATGATGATGCTCCAGCCTTCATGCTATGATGATGTTTTTGTTTCATCCTTTGTGTTGTGGTGATGATGTTGTTGTTGTTGATGTATCAGCCTCATGCTGACTATGATGTTGTATCAGGATCTTGCTATTGTTGATGATGATTATGTATTAGTGTTATACTAATTGATGTTGATGCAAATGGTGATGATGCCATTCTAGCTCCATGTTGTGGATGATGATATTGATGATGAGAAAAACTTATGGTGCTTTATAGATATGCCATCCAGTGTTCAAGATGTTGATGATGTTGCTTCCCTCTCTCTCTCCGATGATGTTGTATTGTAGAATACCCTTCTTGTGAAGGGGGAGTGTTGAAATATTGTAGCTGCAAAGAGTATTATGCTTATTATTGAGTTATTATTAATTAGATCAATCTCCTTTTGTGGATTGATCATGTCAGTCTTTGTAAATGACCAAATCCCCTTTTGTGGATTGATCAAACTCTAATTATATGATGTTAATTAAGGAGTCGATCCCCAATCCTAATTAAAGTGGTTTTAGCCACTAAGAGAAGAAGTTGACCCTGCTTGATGAAGAGACACCTCCCTAGCGCATGCCAGCCAGTATAAATAAGAGAGCCTAGCACCTCATTCAATCACTCACTCAAGTCACTCAACAAGTGCACAAGTTTGGAGATAGTTGTAGTTGGGAGAAGAAGGAAGAGAGAGGCAGATTGCTTAGTCTTGGTTATTCTCTAGTGTTTGGTATTTTATCTTGGAATTGTATTAGCAATCTATATTAAGGAAGTTTTTGCCGGGTTTTCCCCCATGAGGATTTCCTAGGATAAATGTTGTGTATATTTTGATTTTGTTTCTCTCAGTGATCCTACATATGTTATTATTATCTAGTAAATTGAAAAGAAACTTAATAACTTCTCTAAAATTAATAGTTTGGTGACCATATAGGTGGTAGTGTCATACCGGTACATTCCCACGGTCATAATAGGCTGACTCATGATGAGAAATCCTATACATCAACTAGTACCTTGAGTGTATGTATCTTATGGGTTCCCTTTTCTTACTAAGAAGATTTTCACTGATTTCTCGGGTATTTCTGGGCGAAGCATCTCATGTTGATGAATGCAGCTATGTGAGACATTCTCTAGCTTACAAACCTGTGAGGTGTGGATCATTGTAGCTATGTGAAGTCTTTATCTCAACTTACAAACCTAAGAGAAATCCCCTAAGAAGGGTACGTGGTTCCTGCTTGAGACAGAGCTAGGAACATAGAGATGACCTCCTCCATTCAAACAATGAGAAGAAATCCAGATGATTATCCATTGGGTAAGGTGATATGATGAGTTGGACGTGCCTGTGGCTGAGCACAAGGTGAACGTGTGAAATCCCAAAATACTGGGTACATCATCATGAGAAAATAAATGAAGATGATGTGTTAGCCTTCCCTGAGCATCAGATTTGATGAGAAAACTCCAGATGATTCTCCTGTGTGAGGCAATGGGAAAGAAGATCTGTAGAGTGGACATGCCTATGGATGAGCACATGTGAACGTGTGTAGATCTGTTTCTTCTATGTAATGTAGTGAGCCAGAGCTATGTCGCCGCTATAGATGTGCCCCTAGTGGATGAGAACTAGTGGGTGTATCAGATCCTTTGCTAAATATTGTTCAAGGGTCAGAACTTCCTGTAACCCCAATTGTTATGTAAAGGGTACAGGTTGGCCCCACCTTAATGTGATTAATAATAAATGTAAAAGATAATTAATATGGTTAATAATAATTATAATTATAATTATTATTATTATTATAATATGACTTAGTGAGGTCATCTTGAGCCAATAGACACTTTGGTTGATAGGATAAGTCTAATATAAGTAAAGGCAAATTCCCCATTGTGAAATCATTTCTTTCATATGAGTTTGGAAATTTCAGCAAGTACATTTACTTGGGAGAAGTACGCACCTCTCTTGGGTGCTAGATTTCTAGGGTTTGAAGAACCCTCTTGTGTGCTAGGGTTTATCTTGGTGGAGGTCTTTTTCTTGAAGAATATAGAAAAGGATTTGGCTGGGTTTTCTTCCCTTGTTGAGAAGGGTTTCCCAGGATACTTCTTGTGTTCTTGTGCAGCGTGTTTCTTCTTGTGATCTTGGTTGCTGCAACATTATTTTTTATGGTTAAGTGAAATTATAAAATGGAATGAAATTCATGCTTAACCTAGCTTATGAAAAATCAACATGGTATCAAATCATAGGTCTTGAAGAACCCATTTCACAAGATACAATATTTTACCAACATCCCTTTTCTTCTGCAGAACCATATGACCCTCCTAGGGTTTCTAGAAAATTTGTATGACCCTCTTCTTTTGAGTTTTTCATCCCCTAAAACTTGGAAGTTGAGGAAAATTTTGGCATGGGAGAGTACAGCCTCCTCCAGTGCATCTTCAGGGAATCTCAGAGTGACATTCAGAGCATTTTGAATTTTTTGCCCTAGGGTTTCGTTAATTTTTGTAGAAATTTCAGAATTAGGGTTTCTACAAACTCATTGAAGGAGCTTTTTATCTCACCAGTGTTCTCCTATCTTTCAAAAGCTTATTGTTGGAAGTCATAATTCCAATAAAACTTAAAAGTGTTAGCCTAAGCCTAGCCGTTAGATTTTCTAGCCTAGTTGACAAATGATTGTGAAGAATCTAAAATTATGATGAAAACTATGATGGAAGATAAGCTTGATGAATCAAGCAACTTAAATTTCTTGGAAGACAAGACTTCGGAGGAAGACTTATTGTGGGTAATACAAAATGGTTTACCAAAAACAACTATCAATGAATGGAAGGAAGATGACGTCAGGAAAAGGAATCAAATCACTTACTCAAGCCCTTACATTGAAGGGCCAACTTCAAAATAACAAAGATGACACTGTGACTATCCTGATCATAAAGATCTTAGAGGATATAGACCATCCAAGAGCCATTGGAGAAATCATATCAACATCCTCAGATAGGTGAAGAACAAAATAAGATGCTTATCCTTCAGAGGGAGTCACTTGAATCAAAGGGAGTCAAAACTATATGAGAAAGAGGAAGAATAGAACCATCATTGAGACAACCAATGCAATAATGCATGATCAGAATCCTTCTAGGATTCCATGGGCAGAAGCATGCATGACACAGTATATGTGAAGAACAAGAGTCTTCACCAAACTTTAAAAAATATAAACTCCTGAAGAAGTCTTCACTAGAATGAAGTCTAAGATTAAGCACTTCAAGTTATTTGGGTGCCCAGTGTATTTTCATGTACCCAAAGAAAATAATTCCAAGCTAGAACCTTTAGAAAGAAAGGATGTATTGAATCTTCAAACACATTCTAGATCGACATCCCTAGTTAGAGACAGATTGAATACAAGCAAAGACGTTGTCCTTGAAGAAGAGATAGTATTTCAAATACCCAGAGAATCTCAGATGGAGATTGACAGTGAGACAATACCGTCTCCCCCTTCAACAGTTCAGAGGGAGACAAACATTATTCTAGTTGATCTAGTTTCTCCAGTTGATATGTTCAGATATATTGCAGTAGGGCATACAAGGCCTACCTAGACTCACTCTGCAAGAAGCAGAGAAACATACAATCCTCTCAAGGCACATCTCGAGAAAGTGAAAGAGATTTTCGAGATATCCTTCAGGAATGAGCCACTTCATTGATGTTGAGTCTCTTTTTCTTAGAGAAGCAACAACAGAATAGGTATAGCAAGATGCCATAACAAAATAATACCAGTATATCTTAAAGAATGATGTATAAGATATTATTCATGGACCAGAAGGGAAGTATGTGGCAACTTCCAAGTGGATCTATAAGATCAAGAATGCAACTGATGGAAGAGTCGATAAATAAAAATTGAGATCTATATCCAGAGGTTTCTCACAAACAGAGGGAGTTTTCTATGATGAGACACTTGATCCAATGAACCTGATATAGTTCCATCTGTACTACCATCCATGAGTTAGAAACTATATCATATAGATCGATTCTTGATGAGTTTGAATTGCAACAAGAGTGTTGTTGATCCAAACCTATATCATTATAGTTTTGGTGACGAGAGCCTAATCTTGATGACTTATTCAGAAAGTGTTGTTGTTGGATACAAGTAATTCTTGACTTCTGAATTCGAGATGAAGAATCTAAGTATGATGCACTACTTCTTGGGACAAGAAGTATGAAAAAGGACCGATGAGATTTTACCGAATCAAGGAAAATATACAGTGAAAATATTAAAGAAGTTCGGTATGATAGAAAGAAAAATCCATCGTGATGGATTTAAAGAAGAAGATTGATGATGATTCAGACGAGACTGATCCACAACTGATTGGATCACTGATGTATCTGGTTAACACTAGACTTGATTCATGCCATGCAGTGAATGTGCCTAGTTATTTCATGAGTCAACTAAGATAGACTCACTAGAAAACAACAAAACATGTATTGAGATATATATGAAGCACATTTGGATATGGCTCAAGATATGCCTCCAGTGTGAACTTGAGTTTGCAGGATATACCGATTCAGATTGAGCAGAAAGTATAGTGGACCAGAAGAACACATCTGGTTGATGTTCTACCGTGAAATTTTCCATGGTTTCCTGATGCAGTAGGAAACAAGAATATCTGGCCTTGAGTACCACAAAGGCAGAGTATATAAGCTTTGAGTGTATGAAGCAATGTGGCTTCACAAGCTTCTGACAGATTTACTTGACCATGAGATGGATCCTATGAGCCGTGATTAAAACTCCTTTAGAACCTAGTGTTTCTTGATGGATCAAAATATGATGAGATGAAATATCCTTATTTTAGAGATATGATGCAGAGGAAAATCGTACACATGTAGTACCTTCCTACACATGAGAAAATTGCAGATATATTCACCAAATTAACTTCATGAAGAATGGTTCCCTAGTTGAGAGGGAGGATCGATAACTCTAGCCAAGAAAAAATTCAAAATACATCCATGTGAGACTTGGCATGATAAAGAATGCCTCCCTAGCTGAGAGGGAGTGTTGATGAATGCATCTATGTGAGACATTCTCCAGATTACAAACCTGTGAGGTGTGGATCATTTCAGCTATGTGAATTATTTCTCTCATCTTACAAACCTGAGAGAAATCCCCTAAGAAGGGTATGTGGTTCTTGTTATCGCTCAGTTTGTAGTATAGGTTAAGTAGCTTGAAGGCAAGAGTCAAATTGGCGTAACAGGAGCTTCCCCACCCACTGTCACCTCGATGGGGGGCTCTTTCTATTTAGGGTGACTAATCCCAAGGGAGACGTCTCTAGGTAATCTGGGGTGTTGAAGGGAAAAGGATCAAGAGATTAGGGCTCAAGAGGTTAAAGTAGGTTTTTCCTTCACAGATTACCGCCAAGAGATAGTCAAAGAGAAGATAAACCACAAGATAGGCACCTGTTTGCGAGACAAGGCAACAATAAAGCTAAAATATGCCACAGTGGTTAGTACTTCATAAATTAATGACTATCAACAATTAATATATATATGAGCATAAATAATAGTAATTATTGACAAATTCAATGATTGCAAAAAATAACTATGGCTTATAATGTCACTTGTCAATAAACATTGGGGATGATATAGCATTCAATGTATAAAATCAATCCTTGAATCTATCACAATGCATTAAATATCACAAATATGCTCACATACAAAGGTTGCTGCGTCACTATGCTTACTAGAGGGTGACGTCAGCTTTTCTTCTAGGTTAGTTTGCTAGACAAGGAAGTCAACGTTTTGCAAGTTGGCCAATGGAAACTATCAATACTTCAATGCCTATCACTTAGATGACAAAACCACAACATTTTATATCAAACAAGAGCTCGAAAAGGGCATGACATCATCATAAGTCTAGGGTTAGTGAGACGTTAGGGTTAGTTAGGGTTTGAAATTTAAGAAGTCTAAAAGGTTTGTTTTGACACAATAATCTCAACGTTGGAGTTCTAGACTAGTGCCTTAGGGTATAATGGAGTCAAGGAGCAAGGCTAAGGTCTCGGGAGAATCTAAATTTAAGGACAAGAGGGTTAGGATTTCTAGTGCTGCAATGGTAGGGCCACAAAGTCAAAACCCTAAGGGGAGGAGGATCATGTCGGTGTTGCTTAAGCAAGGCCTCATGCTTCTCCCTCTTTCCTTAAAAATCCTTGGTAAAAAAAACGGCTAGCTTCAAGACATAAATCTAGGGATGAAAAGTGTTGTAAAGACAAGGCCTTTCAAACCCTAAAGGTCAAAACCCTAGGTGTAAACTCAATTAGGCCTAGGACGTCTTCCTTCTTCAATTTATGTTTCAAAACTAACTTAGAAAAAGGGGAACTAGTGTAGCAACGACTAGACTATGTTCTCCTTAATCAATGGCTAAACAAGTCTTCTATCATGGGGACATGAAGCAAGGACCTACTTGTGTGCTTGCTACCTAGGGTTTCAATGATTAAGCAAAATAATAACAATGTAACCATAAAAGTAAGAGATTTAACCTACAACCATTCAATTAAGAAGTTTTGCATACAAAATACACTTACAAATCAATGAAGAGCTTATCAAACCCTAGTTGTAAACCTTCCAATGATAGAAAACACCATAACAATGCCAAGAATGATCCTCCACAAGTCTAGCGCCTCAACTCCAAGAGCCAAATACAAAGACAAAAGACTAAAAATGTTTCTCTCACAAGAGAGTGAGTTGTGTTATGTCCAAAATGAGGCTCAACATCCTCTATTTATACCATCCTAATGACCTTTAATTACAAAAATAGGTCATTAAAACAGCTGACAAGGCTGACTTAACAATATTACACTGTTTATCACATTAAATGCTAAAAATGTCATAATTATGAGCTAAAAGGGAGACGTCAGGGCCCTCTGAGGGAGACGTTGGCCCTTTTTGGGCAAGATAAGCATCCAAGAAGCAAAACGTTGGCCCCTCTATGGCTCTTGCAAGCTTCCACATGTGCCAAATGACCCACAACACTGCCACACGCTCTAGAAAACGTCCAGCTGCCTCAGGTGACATCCTGTCCATCGAAAGCAATCATCCCATCTGCAGTGGGTGATCCCCCCTAGGTCGGGCTCTTCCATGGTGTCCCGGTGGAACGTCCTTTTTCCTTCTTCATGCAATGGCTCGTCATGACGTTGTCCTGCCTCTGCCATCCCAGCAACCATCTGATGGGCTCTTCAGCCCCATGGAGGTTTGAACTAATCATATCTCCATGTGTACCGGCCCACTGGTACCTGTCTGCCCCGGTATGGTCCTGCACATCAAAGACTACGCCCTCCATGGGATCATCATTCCTCGGGATCATAGCAATGCAAATCATATTTCATCATTAAAGTTATCAAATACATGCATGAAATCCCTAG